>JAWMAG010000001.1:200000-225000 GCA_037013455.1 Ceratitis rosa | reverse complement strand
AAAATAAAATAAAATAAAATAAAATAAAATAAAATAAAATAAAATAAAATAAAATAAAATAAAATAAAATAAAATAAAATAAAATAAAATAAAATAAAATAAAATAAAATAAAATAAAATAAAATAAAATAAAATAAAATAAAATAAAATAAAATAAAATAAAATAAAATAAAATTAAATAAAATAAAATAAAATAAAATAAAAGAAAATAAAATAAAATAAAATAAAATTAAATTAAATTAAAATAAAATTAAATTAAATTAAAATAAAATAAAATTAAAAAAAATAAAATAAAAAAAATAAAATAAAACACAATTAAATAAAATAAGAGAAAAAAATTAAATAAAATAATAAAACAAAATAAAATGAAATAAAATAAAAAAATGAAATAAAATAAAATAATATAAAATAAAATAAAATAAAATAAAGTAAAATAAAATAAAATAAAAAAAATAAAATAAATAAAGTAAAATAAAATAAAACAAAGAAAAAAAAATAAAATAAACTAAAATAAAATAAAATAAAATAAAATAAATTAAATAAAATAAAGTAAAATAAAATATGATAAGATGTAATAAAATAATGAAATTAACGTAAAATTAAATTAAATTGAATAAAAAAGAGAAATAAATTCCTATATTCTTCTCTATTTTAAATACTTCTAAAATTTTCTATTAATTTAGTAAATAATTCACTTCTTTAATATAATGCAATTTAACGTAAACTCCTACAATATTCAAAACTAACCTTTCTTCCACTTCAAACTAATGCTATTTCTAACGGATGCTAGAAACATTATTACCCACTAAACGTGGGCGGTTAGAACCCAATCTTTGCGGCGCGAGAAGTTTATGCATCGTGCCAAAATATTTTGATAAATTGCTGTGCAATTTATTTCCGCAATGCATTGCAACTCTACTCACCTACGTGTACGTAGCTACGCTTCCAGAGTTAACTTATTTTATTACGTCGCTTTTAAGTGAAGATTATGCCCGGCAAGCAGTTAAGTTAGTAAGGTCAGGTGAGGCCGATGGGTGGCTTGTTGTATAAAATCTAATAAAATGCGAAGATGAATTGAAATATGCGAATGGTGCAACGAGTTGGCAGCGCTAAAATGTCAAATTTATTTGAATAACTGTAAAATTATGTTTTGTAAGTAACGCCATAAATTTGGAATGTGAATTTTGAGTGCTTTATGCGCTGGCATGCCATGAAGGTAAGTAATACAGTTAGAAATGGGATCTGTTTGCTTGAAGTACACAAAAATTGTTATTAAATAGCATGGCTAATAATAATTTCACGTTAATACATTCTCTAGGCAACTAAAGTGATTCTTTATCATTTTTGAACAAAAAAACGCGTTTATGTTTAAATAAATTTTATTTTCCAGATAAATGTTAACTCTTCAAAAATAGTAAAATTGCTAATTAATCGCTCAAAAACTCTTTAAATCTGGCGCTTGATATTCAGTGAGTAAACTCTAAGTCAAGAAAAATGCTAACATAAAAATCTTCTGGTCTTCTGTTGTGCCAGAAACAGATTCTATGTAGTACGAGATGAAGTAGAGTCGTTACATATGTTGAAATTTAAATTAGCTCACTTGGGCTACTACACGCTTCCATTACGATACCACTAGGGAACCCAATAGCCTTCATTGACTGCACAAGCTAAGACGTCTTTGCTAAGCTAGGAAATTGACTTATCTTTGCCCAGTTCTTCAAAATGTGGGGTGTTCGAAGAGGAAGGACCTTACGGTTTCAGATTCTTTATGTTTTTTACAATTCCTGCGGTATTTGGTATGCTCAGTCTCTCCGGGTGCCTGTCTAATGGATGATACCACATAACAAGACCCTATGGGTCTGTATTTCAGCGTAATAAGCTCTTTTGGCTCTCTGGAACTCATTCTACTGAACACATTGCAGCAATTGAGAATCTATCATTTTAAGTTAGTCTCTGTAACGAATAACTCTCTTGAAGTGAGCATACAAATGGAGAACGGCTTGCCCAGATACTTCCATGACGGAGGAAGTGGGAGAGAAGTGCACTTCCTTGCAAGTTCGTCTGCCATTTCAACACCCAGTTTGTTTTGCGATCAAATTAAGTGATCTACGGCTATTCTTATTGACGCAGTGCTATACTCAGTTCCTCATTTCATGTGCGGTAACCGGCGGTAACCGGCGGTGGGTTAGGTCACGGCTAAAATAGAAGAAACTTCACCAGAGCCACCTCGACATATTCAGTTAAAGGGTTTTCCGAAGTCTAACGGCAGAGTCTTTACTAAATCTTACTTACCAAGCTAGGTTGTGCGCTGGGTATGGCACCCGTCACGTACAATCCTGCTCCAATGAAAAGCTCAAAAATGACTCATATGAGGGACCATTTTTGTTGAGGACCAATGCAAATGTATTAAGACATGCACCTAGAATGTCTAGTCTCCTAATTGGAAAGTGTCTCTGCCAGCTTATTAATGTCATTATTAAAAGTAAGGCTGACATCACTGTCACAGAGGAAATGCGATGAATGGGATAACGACAGAAGAAGATATGTCCTTTTAGCTTTTATAACAGCAGCCAAAGTTATCCTTTTTTTGCGGAAACTATAAATGTCCCAAAATAATCATCATCATTCACTACTGTGGGAAAAGAATTTACTACACCTCATTTGCTGACTTTATAGCTCTGCTCAGCACGATAAGACTGATCACGTACACGGGGTGTTGGCAAGAGTTACGCAAAAAAATTCGGTAGCCAAATTTACCTACTAAGTTGCAAATAAAAGCTGAATACATATATACATACACAAACACACATACAAACGGACAAAAGTGCTCAACCAATACATGATGGTAAAACAGGAATTTCGCAGGCCATAAAATGAGGTGTAAAAGTGTCGAAGGTACATACATAAATAAAACAATGACAGCTGTAATAACTACAACAATACAACAACCGAAAAAAACTACAATAAAAGCAAACTCTGAAAATGTATGACCCAAAAAGCAGTAATAACAATTTACACCTTCCAATGAACATTACAATTAGCCTGTACACAAAAAACTAACACACAAACACACACCTACACTACCTACCCACACCACTACGTAGTTTTTGTTATTTTGTTATTGCCTCTAGGGCACTTTGGTTGTTATTGGTGTTTTTACTCATTACCATAAACAATAATGTAGCTTAATTATTTGATTATTCGAAAGATGGATGGATGGATGAAGAGAATGAAGAGAGAAAAAGAGAGAGGGGAGCGATGTGTGGCATTGGAGAGTATGGTCGCCAGGTGGCGCGTGGCGCTAGGTGAGGTGTTCGCTAGGCCACTCATTGGCGCGTGTTGACGCATTTATTTGCCAATTTACTGTCGCTTGTAGTAAAATAATAATAGTTGTAGTTGTTGTTGTTGTTGTTACTGTTGTTTATTTTCAGCACATGGCACACCTTTGGGGTATTTGCCATGGGCGGCGTATTTTATTGCCACTTTGCTACGCGAGCGCACAAACACACACACGTATACACACACGTGTACACACCCATATACGACGCTCTCAATTTACCGCTATTGTGGCAATTTGTTTTCGCACAACAATTTTTTTTTGTCCTTTTGCTGTACGCAAACTTTCGCGCGCTGTTATTGGTCATTATTATTTCTATTGTTGACTGATGTTGTTGTCATTATTGTTGTTGTTGTTGTTGACTGTTGTTGTTTGCATTCTATCTCGCGGCCAAATAAAGTTTTGCCTAATGAAAATACCAAACAGTGAAATGAAACTTTTCTCAATGCCAACAACAACTACAACTACAAGTACATTGGTGGGCTATATCCCAGCATTAGCAACTATATCAAAAGTTTGAGTATATATGTGTATATGTGTATATGAGCATATATGTGTACCTATATCTATGGCTTGTTGATAAACGCAACAAAAATAGCAACAACAACTATTTTCTCCACTTCAAAACTACTTTCTCTCACAAACAAATATCCGTGGCATATTTTAATTAAAAATAGAAAAATTTTCCTCATTGAAATCGATGTATTGGTGTCTGTAGTTAGAAAATACATACATACATATACAATAATATATTTGCATTTTTATATATGTATATTGCGACACCAGGCCTTTGATTGCAAAAGCTTTTGTGCTATCCTTCTTTTTGTTGGGTGTTCTAGAAAATGGGGAAGAGACAACAAAAATATCACAAGAAGAGAAAATAAAAAAATATAGTAAAATAAAATATGTTTTTTCTTTATAAAAAGTGGAGCAAAAGGATAAATATTAGGTCAAGTAAGAAGTTCGTTCGGTTTTTATCTAAGAGATAGCGTTATTGTCCATAGTACTAATATTACGTGTCGCATCATGTCATACTATACGGCGCTGAAAACGTGTTTATTTTAGCTAAAAGTTTGTCTTTGACAGTTTTTCGATTGCTTGACTCAGTACGTTGTGAGCGCTCGTCAAAGATGGACACCAGCAAAGAGAAAATTCGCTAAATTTTACAATTTTTCTTGGATCAAGGCGAAGAAGCAGCCAAAGCGGCTAAAAAAATTAATTTAGTTTATGGGCCCGATACTGTAGCACAAAAGTGGTTTGCTAGGTTCTGTTCCGGTAATTTCGCTGTCATAGATGCACCACGCCTCGGGGCGTCGGGAGGCCTGTCGTCGAATATTGCGATAAAATCATGGAAATAGTGGAAACAGACCGTCACGTGAGCACTTACTTAATTGCTGAGGAACTAACGCAAAAAAACATGATGGACCGACTTTCCATATGCGAATCGGTGCTGAATCGTAACAAAATCGACCCATTTCTGAAGCGTTTGGTGACTGGCGATGAAAAGTGGATCACTTACGACAACGTCAAACGAAACCAATCGTGGTCAAACGCGATGAGCCGGCGGAAACGGTGGCCAAGCCAGGATTGACGGCCAGGAAGGTTTTGCTGTGTGTTTGGTGGGATTGGCAAGGTATCATCTACTACGAACTGCTCTCTTATGGCCAAACGCTCAATTCGGCCCATTACTGAAAAAAACTGGACCGGTTGAATGCAGCAGTCATCCATAAGAGGCCATCTATGATCAACAGAGGCCGAATTGTGTTCCATCAGGACAACGCTAGGCCACACACGTCTTTGGTGACGCGCCAGAAGCTCCAGGAGCTCAAATGGGAGGTCCTAATGCACCCACCTTATAGTCCGGACCTGGCACCAAGTCATTACCATCTTTTCCTGTCCATGGTGTACGCGCTGAATGGTGAGAAGTAGGCCTCAAGAGAGGCCTGTGAAAATTGGCTCTTCGAGTTTTTTGCCAAAAGGGACGCAACCTTCTACGAGAGGGGTATAATGAAGTTGGCATCTCGTTGGCAATAAGTTTACGAACAAAACGGCGTATATTAGAATTATTTTGAAAAATCAATTAAAAACCGAACGAACTTTTTACTTGACCTAATATGAAGCCCTTTCTATTATTGAAGCTAGTTTTACTTGAAATACGCTACAGTGGTGAGGAAGTCTTTTGCTTATGTTCATTCCGAGTGGTTCTACGCGAACTCTACACCCGAAAATGGCTATGGATTAATGATCAGACCTGTTACATTTTTTTCTCTCTAAAATTTTAGTTCCAAAAGTATTGCCCAAGTAGAAAACTGAGGTGGTGTAGAGTAACTTCTCTGAGAATGGTGATTAAGTAGTTTTCCAGAGCTTTTATTGCTTTTGAAGACAGCGATCCTGTAATGAAGATGAAGGTCGTCCACTGAGCCTTGTCCAACTTTCTCTGAAAGAAGCTTTTTCCATAACAGGCCTTAGTACCACTTGGCATAGCCGGAATATATTTAAATTGTGTCATAGTTGAGGGTAAAAAAAGGTTTCGCTGTCAGTAAACAGTTCTCTCACAAATTCTATACAGAACACGTAACAACCATATAGTAGAAGCCGAATATTCGTGGCCGAATATTCGTGGCAGAGTAATTTGTGATGTGCTTCTTAATGATTTTCCAACAAATTAAGAGAACCTACAGTTTTTTTTATCCCTACTGGATTAGGTTAGGGTGTGCTCGTCCACTCCTTAGAGAGTCTCGCATGGACAAAATTTCGAGCATAGTGTGATCAGCTGAAAGTAATGGCAGCCCCAATTCTGGCTTAGAAGATATTTAAAATTAAAAACATTCGTATTATTTAATTTAATTTAACTTTTAAATAATTCCAAATGGTTGGCAACTTTACAGAAAGAATTAACGCCACAAAAGCCTATCGATATTAACGTCGAATATAAGGCCACGAAATCACTGTTTTTCGAACTTTCAACCTCTTCTTCTTGTTGTTTTTCTTCTCTTTCGATTTTTCCGGCTCAAGTGCAACAAGTGGTTCTGGTGCTACATGGCGTATAATTGACATTAAGTCAACAAGGGCGCTTACTCAATTACACATACATACATACTCGTACGTAGACACACACATACCAAGGTAAATGTACGGCACATTAAGGCCTCTTCATCTCACGCTTCACTATCTAACGCTCTTCGTTATCACTTCTAATTTGCTTTTCCTTCTCAGTGAATTTATTTTAGCAAATAATCGTTAAAAGTTGCCAGCGGAAGTTCGTGTTGTTGTTGTTGGTGGCGTTGGTGGTGTTGGTGTTGCCTATGAGCAAACATACGTAATTTCGTTGGTAATGAATCTTCACTAACACTGACTTTACAAATGCAAGCAGGCATTCATATATATGTGTGTGTGTGTGTGTCTACAATGGCACACATATACAATATATGTGAGTGTGTGTGCATGTTGATATTTTAGCAATTAAATTGCGTGCACTCTTGCGGTTGTTCGGAGGCGGAGTAGTTTGAGGATGTGAATGTGCGGAAATTGCGAAATTTATATTTGCTAATTTGATGAAATCGACAGTTTGTGCGGTGGAATGAGGTGGAGGACGGGAAGGAGTAAATGTTAAAATGGTGAATGGGAATTACTTGCAAATGCGCTTGCGGCTCATATAATTAATTGCAAAACTTCGAAGGCACATATGTACATATCTATGCACATTTGTATATATGAATGAGTATGCACATATATAGTTTTGCTTGTATTTGTCATTGAACAAATGCACTGCCGAGCTATCTAACTGTGCATACTAAATCTCTATCTGGATCTAAATTTTTGTTTGATTTCAGCCAATTTTGTTTACTGTTGTTGTTGTTTTTCGTAATTGTGATTGAAATGCACTAATTTATTTCCGCACTCTGCGCCATTAATTATAATATCAGAGCATGGAAGAGTATATTGTCACAAAGTAGTGGGCAAGAGAGCGACATAATTTAGAGAATCAAACGCAATGGCTTGTCTTCAAGGACAAATTACTTTGAGTTTTTGAAAAATATAAGCAATAAATAAATGAAAACAAAAGAAAAGAGAGAAGAAGAGGAAATAAATTGGTTGCCGCGGCTTCCTCAGCTTGCCCCTTCTTACGCTCTTGTACGCAACAAATTTTTTTTAATACTATTTAATTTAATTTAATTTTATTTTATTTTATTTTATTTGATTTTATTTTATTTTATTTGGTTTTATTTTATTTTATTTTATTTTTATTTTTTTTTATTTTATTTTATTTTATTTTATTTTATTTTATTTTATTTTAATTAATTTTACTTTATTTTATTTCATTTTATTTTATTTTATTTTATTAAATTTTATTTAATTTAATTTTATTTATTTTATTTTATTTTATTTTGTATTTTTTTCCCATTTCGTTTTATTTTAATTTTTTTATTTTATTTAATTTAATTTAATTTAATTTAATTTAATTTTATTTTATTTATTTTATTTTATTTGATGTTATTTTATTTTATTTTTTTATTTTATTTTATTTAATTTTATTTTACTTTATCTTGTTTTATTTAATTTAATTTAATTTAATTTAATTTAATTTAATTTAATTTAATTTAATTTAATTTTATTTATTTTATTTTATTTGATGTTATTTTATTTTATTTTTTTATTTTATTTTATTTAATTTTATTTTACTTTATCTTGTTTTATTTGATTTAATTTAATTTAATTTAATTTAATTTCATTTCATTTAATTTAATTTAATTTCATTTTATTTCATATAATTTAATTTTATTTTAATTAATTTTACATTATTTTATTTCATTTTATTTTATTTCATTTTTTATTCTATTTAATTTAATTTTATTTTATTTTGTTTTATGTTATTTTATTTAATTTAATTTAATTGAATTTATTTTATTTATTTTTTTTTAATTTAATTTTTTTTTATTTTATTTTATTTTATTTTATTTTATTTTATTTTATTTAATTTTATTTAATTTTATTTTATTTTATTTTATTTTATTTTATTTTATTTTATTTTATTTTATTTTATTTTATTTTATTTTATTTTATTTTATTTTTTTTTATTTTATTTTATTTTATTTTATTTTATTTTATTTTATTTTATTTCATTTTATTTTGTTTATTTTATTTTATTTTATTTTATTTCATTTGATGTTATTTTATTTTATTTTTTTATTTTATTTTATTTTATTTTATTTTACTTTATCATGTTTTATTTCATTTAATTTAATTTAATTTCATTTTATTTTATTTCTTTTTTTTATTCTATTTAATTTAATTTAATTTTATTTTATTTTATTTCATTTAATGTTATTTTTTCCTTTTTCTCATTTTATATTTATTTTTTTCATAGCAAAGAAATTTCCATGTGTCACATAAACAAATCTCTGTTTGTGGCGTTCTAACGAAGCGTAGCGACGCAATAAATCACGTGATTAAAACTTTACGCTGAGTTTGCGAGAAACTTCTGTGACTAAAATTCCTTGCTGTGAGATTGAACTTCAAGTTCCTCGAACAGAGATGTAACGGGAAATTGGAGTTAATGCTGAAGTGAATGCATTTGCTGCAAAGCAGTTACTTACATACATACATACACTTCAAATAGTTTATGAAACCAGATATTTTCTAGCAATGAAAATATTTCGGAAATAAAATTTTTTAAATAAATAAAAATTAAAATTTAAAAATTCATGCAAAATTGAGTTATTTAAAATATTTTACAAACATTTTATTTTGTATAATGAAGTTGGAGTAAATTCTTATAAACGATCAGAAACGATTTTTGTAAACAATTTTTCTCCACTTTGGACCCTGCAAGTCTTGGTTGACGGCCATTCATGAATACATATGTACATGTGCATGGATTGGTATTCCGCAGAAAGATTTTTTAATCTTTCGTAAAATTAGTGAGTGAAGGGTGGCTTCTTTTAGACAGACAGAGGAAGGTTTAAAGAGTTTCAAAAATCGCTTGATGACTATATACTCAGAAAGCAGAGGACAGCTTCCGCAAAGAAAAGTGCTTAATAGAGAGGGAGAGAAAGAGAGAGTGAAAGAAAGACTGAATGAGATAGTGATAGGGAGCTCGAAAGAGAGAAAGAGGGAGCAAAAATAGAAAGAGAAGATTGTGAATCTTGCGTCAGCTCGACAAATATATTGTTAACATCAGAAATTCTGTAGCCGGCGCTAAGTAGACTAGGATAGTGAACCAAATTCTCTGACCAATTCTCCTGAAATAGCAACCTAAGATTTTGATTGAGGTTCTGAGCCTTAACCTTTCGCTTGATGAATATCAGAATGTGTTAAAAATTGTATTTGCCCTACTCAGGAAGTGGTATTGCGGAAGATGAAGTAGCGACAGCTCATCACGTCTGGCCTGTTCTTAAGGTTTTTACGTTGAAGTTGCTTGAATTCAGATCAGCTCGACAGCTACTTTAATCTAGCCAAATACTTCAACTGGGCTTTA
This sequence comes from Ceratitis rosa, assembly GCA_037013455.1. Lineage (NCBI taxonomy): Eukaryota > Metazoa > Arthropoda > Insecta > Diptera > Tephritidae > Ceratitis > Ceratitis rosa. The sequence continues at coordinate 215,185 of JAWMAG010000001.1, read as the reverse complement.
AAGTCTCAGTATTAGCAGACAGATTTTTTAAATTGAAAAAATCACTACTTAGAGCCAATTCGAATTAGAAAATTCCTCAAAAATTCCATCAAAGTGCTGAGAAATGAGAGGGAATGCTCGCTTTCGTTGCCATTTAATTATATGTATATAAACGTGTGTATGTATGTATGGATGTGAGTAAATATATGGAGAGCATGGCATTGCTTCGCTTCTGTTAAAATTTGCATGCAAAAGTAGGCAATCACATTGTAGCTATAGTTACGTGTCTACATACGTATGTATGTATCTACGTATGTATATATGTATGTATGTATGTGCGTATGTATATATGTGTGTTTGCATGCAAATGAGAATTTTAAACTGTCAAAATTTGTTGCTGCTGCTACTACTTACTAGCAAACCATGTCGGGTGGCTTGCGAAAACAACATGAAACAACAACAAAAACAACAATTATAACAGTAGCAACAGCAACAATGGATAAAACAATAATTTGAAGAGCGAAGTTGACTGAGTTACCACAACAACTGCTTAACAGCATTAAATCGAAAAAAAACTACAACAACAACAACAATAGCAAACATGTGAAACATTCGGCGCGGTCATTTGTATGTATGTACTCATAGATAGAGCATCTGTGTAGGTGTGTGTGTGTGCGTATATGAATGTTGTGGCTCATTTGAGAATTTCTAAACACAACGTACAACGATGCTGCTGCTGCTGCTGCTGTTGCTGCCTCATTAATAAACTTTGTTGGCGAAAAGCAAACTGTAATTTACACTCGAAGCAGACAAAAAGACATACATATGTATGCGTGTATACATACTTCATACACATATGATGGCAGATATGTATGTGTGTATATACAACGGTATGTGGGAGCACATTTGAAATGCAACAACAATTTCTGGGTTATCTTTATAAGGCAGATACATACATACATACATACATACATACTTACATATATTCACCATGTACTGCCTAAGCAATTGTAAATATATGTATGTACATACCGGATATATCAGACTTCTATGCGATTTGCATATATTCCCAGCAAAATACGAATGCAATCTCAGCTAATGAGCAAATTCCTCATTTTCCAAGCGGATTTTGGTTGCGAATTTCACACCTTTTACCACACATATAAGCATATTCATGTATATAATGTATGTATGTACAATTTACATAAGTAACATATATACATATATGGTATGTGTGAGTGTCTGCAATTGGGCATATAAATACAGCTGTAAGTACCGCAAACCGCAGCCAATAGATTTTACTAACATACATATACTCGTACAAGCATACAATTATGTACACGTATGTATATATGCTTGCCTGTGTGCTTTGTGCTACCCAATTTCATATCTCACATACATTTCTCTTTCTGCTTTCTGCTTTCAAGGCGCTCCATAATGTATACTATAATTCAAGGATGCTGCTCTACTCACACAGATACACCCATGCACCCATACACCCATACACATACCTATACACACTGTGTACCTTTCGGAACAAATAGTTTTGCTTGTTTGCTTTTGCAGATGCATACTTTCGAGGCATATTCCTTCATAAAGGCTGCTAACGAGTGGCAATTACCGTTAAATGACACACTAAAACCACATTTTTGCGTACTCTTACGTTTGCATTCGCTTTCAGCGTTTTCTACACGCTGTAAATCGTGGAAATGAGCACGAAAATTGTGCATTTCATCTTCTTTATTTCTTCAACTAACATTTTTCTGCTTGGAGCCTGAGGACGTTTTACTTTGTTTGTAAAAAACAGTAAAAAAGAAGCAAAAAATAAACGGAGGAAAGAATTACTGATGCATTTTTTAAATATCCATAAAAACTAAAATATTTGCGAACTTTTTTTAATTTCAAATTTAATTTTCTTTTTTTTAATTAATTTAAATTGAGTTATTTTTACTTTACTTAATTACTTAAAATTTTATTTACAATATTTAATTTAATTTAATTCATTATATTTTATTTATTTATTTTATAATATTATTATTATATTATATTTAAATGATTTATTTAATAGTATTTACTTTATTTTATTCTATTAAATTTTTTTTAAATTAATTTAATTTTATTTTAATTAATTTAATTTATTTTATATAATTTTATTTCAGTTTATTTGGCATATTTTATTATAAGAGTAAAGCGTTCTGGTGGAGACCTGAAGTGGGATCTCTCAGGAAGAAGGTAAAATAGAGTTCCAAGTCAGCGTAGATGGCTTAATCTACACCTTGGCGGGATGATTACAAGAACCTGTTAAGGTTAAAAAAATAGCCATAGGTCAAGCCAAGAAAAGCTCTTGGCAGAATTTCTGCAGTGGCATAGAAGGCATGATGGACAAAGGTCTTCATATTTTTACCGATGGTTCTAAAATGAACCAACTAGAGGAATCAAAGCCAAGCCAAACTAGTGCAGTGTCTTCCGAGCTGAAATATTTGCTATAAAAAGGGCGCCAACCGGTGCACGACAAGCAGAGAATGTGTGGAGGTAGAGGTTCACCAAACGGCAGACAAAGACTGTGCTTACTTGGTGCAGAAATGCTACAGGACCTTCAGTTGGCAATGGCGTAAAGAACAGCAATGGTCTTCACACTAGAGACACAACGAAAGGTATAGTAGTGCAGCTTGGTCGTATGTAGCGTCTGGCAATACTATGAACGTGTCTATGTGAGACTCATTGGGTTAGCCAGTTCAACCCAAACTAACCTATATATTTAATTTTATTTAATTTGTTATTATTTTATTTTTATATATCATGTTTAATTGGTGTTTAATTTAATTTAAAAAAAAATCCTTTTATATGTTTTTAATTTATTTGATTTTATTTTGCTTTACCGATTTTTTTTATTTAATATTTTTTTTTTGATTTAATTTAATTTAATTTTTTTAATTATTTCTTATTTTTACATTTAATTTTTTTTTACTTCTTTTATTTTCTTTTTTTATTGTATTTTAATTAATTTAATTTTTTCCTTTTTTAATTTTTTATTTTATTTTATTTTATTTTATTTTATTTTATTTTATTTTATTTTATTTTATTTTATTTTATTTTATTTTATTTTATTTTATTTTATTTTATTTTATTTTATTTTATTTTATTTTATTTTATTTTATTTTATTTTATTTTATTTTATTTTATTTTATTTTATTTTATTTTATTTTATTTTATTTTATTTTATTTTATTTTATTTTATTTATTTTATTTTATTTTATTTTATTTTATTTTATTTTATTTTATTTTATTTGATTTTATTTTATTTGATTTTATTCTAATCAATTTAATTTTATCTTATAAATATATTTTATTTTATTTTAATTTACTTTATTATTATATTTCATATCATCATTTTTTTCTTTTTAATTTTATTTCTCTTACTTCTGCAATCTCAACTGAAAGTAATTGTTGCATTAAAATTTCAAATCGCTTACTCACTTGAATAAAGTTGAACTTTTATCGTTTGATATGGAAACTTCAAAGAAAATCAAAGTTTTACGCTCAAAAATCATTCTCGTTTCACATATGCATATCAACGCCATGAATGTGGGCATAAATTGTTGCGAATGAAAAATATTGCCCGTCTTTTGCACCGTAAAGGACGATGAAAAGTTTCCATGTAGAAGTTGGAGAGAAATACAGAAATTTACAGAAATATACAAGTGATGAAAGGAATATTGAAAATAAAAATAAATTGCTGATTGAAAGATGTTTGATGGTATTTAAAGATGGAATTAGATTGTGTTTTATTTATTTAGTTTATTTTTTTATTTGTATTTAACTCAATTTTCTGTTTTTTTTTTGGTCCTGGCTTACATTCAATAACTTTCACTGCATGTTCGGCCGATTTATTTTATTATGTTTAAGCTTACTTTTTGATTATTATTTTTTTTTTGTTTTTGTTATAAAAATGTTACAACCATGAGCAAAGCAAAGGTTTTCTATATAAAAAGTATTATGTATATATGTATGTGTGTTTATATCCATTTATTTACACAGTTGAATACAGGAAGTGCAGAAATCTACACACTTTCACACATTTGTTTGTATGTATTTGTGTGCACTGTAGACAGTCACACACATGTTCATTTTGGATTTCACAACTTTTGCATCCGCTGACCAAGTTTTCTGCGGGCATAAAATGGCAATACTCTGCTTATCGTCCACCCGCCAACAGAGCGTTCCACAGAGAAAGTTCGTTTTGAAATTTTTTATTTTTCATTTCTCATTTTTTTTTATTCCCTGAATGTATCAGCACACCTGAGAATGAAATTGTAGCAATCGTCGGTATGAATGTGTATGTGACAAAAAAAAAAAAAAAAAGAAACAACAACCACAGGCGTGAAAGTGAATTGCACGAAGTGCAGAGTGTTGGAGGAAAGGTGGGGTAACAAGCAAGTGCAGCAACAATCTGTACAAGAAATTGCCAACAGAAAATGCTTTTTAAAGTTTGAAATTGTAAAAAGAAAATTTAAAAAGAAGAATAAAAATTCAAATCGAAAAAGTAAACTGAAGTCAAGCGAGATTTATGTTGAAATGATTTATCTGAACTTTAGCAACAGATGATTTTGCAATTTTCTAACACAGAAACTGTATGGGATTCAAGACGGTTGAGTTGTGCGTGCACTATACATATACATATACATATACATATACATATTTTACATACGCATCAAAAGAGTATTTTAAATTCTTTTGTTCTAAAAGCAATTCTGCAGTCATAGCAACTGTGGAGGTGATGAAATTTCAGCTTCGAATTCGGGGACTTTTAGCACAAACTCTTTTTCTGTGACCTGACATTCACATAATATTTCATATTTGTGAAACTTTAGATATCAGAAAGTCGCGTGGTATCTGGAAAATTTGACTGGGTTTTTGTGGTTATTTTTGAAACAATCTAAAGAGCATAAAAAGACTCTGCGGATTAAATGTTGCTTCAAACTCTCAAGCGCACTCAGATGTCTCCATTTCGCCTTAATTGGCAACCAAAATAGCTCCTTAGTTAGTACTGCGCACAATCACTTGGAAAGCTGGAGAGTTCGAGTCTTGGTCGGGCCAAACATCTTAAAATAATAGGAAATACATGTTTCTAATTGCTGTCGTCCCTAGGCAGGGAATATCAATCCCACCCAGTGTATTTTGAACATAAAAATCCAAGCTTCTCAAAAAACTCCATTGGCTGCTTGGAGTTGGTGGCTTAGAATAAGGAGACGCATTCCATAAATTGCAGTAGCAGCTCGGCAGAAAATAGCTTCAGCGGTTAAAAGGAGCCAATTATATAGGCAAGCGTGAGTGAGTAGGTAGGGCAGCAGTTATCGTATTGTGAGCAAAAATGCATTTCTCCAAGGATCATTGTGACGACGCAATATTGACGCGATCATTTGGTTTCATTGTTCATCTACGTTTTAATAGTATTTAATGTCTTTTTACCTTGACAAGCCATCAAGCAAGGTAGACTCCAGACATCCAAGCCAGGCTCTGCCCTAGGCAAAAGAGTTGGATATATGTTAAGTGAACGTTTTTTTTTCTTTCTGCGTGAGCTCTTACAGTTTGTCCTCTCTTCACGTCTATGCTCTTGAGCAGTTTTTGGAATATTCCCCCCTGACATATTATCAAGTCGTGGCCCTTCGAAGCTTCTTACTTTAGAGATTCTATACATTTTGCGTAATCTCTTTGATCCCTTTTTGGCCAAGCTTTCCACGATTCACTCGAAGTCACAGTGTGAGTCCATCTTAGTGGTATACGCATTCCATTTACAACTACCCCCTGGGTTCCTTGGCCAGGCGCCCAACTGAAAGTTTGTATTTTTTACTTGACCATATTCAGTAGAGATCAGTGATCTTTGAAAGTTCTTTTATTGAGCCAGAAGTCTTAAATGCCGTCTGATGGCTGATGAAGCTCTCGGGCTTTGATTTACCCATACTTATCTCAATATTGTGAAGTAAAGCGGCTCATCTTCGACTTGGAGATCTATTTAGAGATTGTGCTATAAGGCTACTGGAGTTTAAGAGCTGATACTCAATAGATTCAAAAAAAAAGTCCCACAGCTTTTTATATAATTTTCGGTTGTTTATTGACAAAAATGAAGAATAATAAATATTATTTTAATAAAAATTATTTATTTATTTATGCTATTTTGAAAATGAAGCACCTAAGAGTATCCTCAATTATTTTTCACTCTTCTTATTGGATTTCAAATAAACAATTTTTTTAATTTTCTTGATCGTTAACAGCTAACTTTCTGTGGCATATTCATAGGTGTGGGAGGAAAAAATATTGCCTTGTGTTCAATATTAGCTCATATGTGTAACATTTCCGGGTTTCAACCACTTTGGGCTCTAATTACTAACACTCCTAGGAAAAAAAAATTTAAAATATCCTACAGCTGAGAAGAACTCTTTGCGATACAGTTAACCAGTAAGATTTCCTTTTCCTGCGACAAATATAAATTATCCCTATATCCTTTCCCCAAAAAAAAAGTAAATAACTTCTCATAAGCGCATTACTCGCTACACACGCTCAAAATTTTCTGTCATTAGGAGCGTTCTTATGAAATAACAAAAACAACAACAACATAATAGCCTATTTGCTTAATAGACTTAAGCCCCACTCACGTTACTCATTGTCAGTTAATCGGATTTTTATTTGCCGCCGCACGTTGGCACACACACACTGACATACATACATAGGTACATACATACGCATTTCCGTAGATAACCTCAGCCGCAGGGAGAGAGAGGGCAAAGCAGAAAAGTGACGAAAAAATTAAGAAAACAGATTAACGCGAAAACTTTTGTCACTTTTGATGAAGTGAGCCAAAGTAAACACACCCAATGCCAGCGAAATCAACGGCAACAACAATAATAGCAAGTTGGTGGCAAACAAGAAGGAGCAGCACGTAGAACTTGTAAGTAAAGAGCGGAAACCGGATGCTTTACACTGCTTTGCTGGTTAATGTACACACAGGCCTAAGTTCACGCGGCAGCTCATCAACTCAGCCACCAACAACAACTCGCACACCACTTAGCTATTCTCTTTGGAACCCTTTGGTTGGCGAGGCAAAGGCGCGGCTTTAATGAGTGTCAAAGGGTTTTAAGCGTGATTTAATCTAATTTGGAAAGTCTGTCGGTTTGTCTGTCGTTGTCGTTGTCGATGTCGTCGGCTGTGTTGTGCAGAGCCTTCTCACCCAACCGCTCGGCTGTAATGGTGATGGTGTTGATGACAGCGTGTGCCTTCGGCTATCACGTCCCTTTTGTTCTTCCTTCTCCCTCGCACCGTAGGCGCTGATGCGTTGAGTTCTTGCAGAAAAAGCGTATAAATCTAATTTACAGTTTTGTTTGCTAAGCATGAAGAAGACGAATTTTGGCAAGGTTTTAGCTTAGATGGAGAATGCAGTAGAGATAAACGAGTTTTAATAAGCGCGATTGGCCGTACACGTAATATGCCGTTAGCGTTTGAGTGGCGCAAAAGGGTCGATTATGAGTGTTTCTCCGGGATTGCGTTGAAGCGGCGAGAAAAGGTGGTAATTGCAGCGATGTAGCGGGTAAAATATTTTACTTGGAAACATTTATTTGGTGACACTTTCTGCTCGAGTTGTGGACAAAGTTTGAGTTGGCCACGCAAAAGGGAAGCAGGAAATGAGTTGGATATCTGCAACATTTAATTATTGATAGACCTTTTTGTTACTAGTACACAAGGTTTTCGTGATTTTTCATCATTTTAGCCCACACAACCGTACTATTGACTGTGATTTGGAGTTGGCTGCATTTGTCGGTTCATACACATAATTTGTGGTGATTTATTTTATTTTATTTTATTTATTTTATTTTACTTTATTTTATTTTATTTTATTTTATTTTATTTTATTTTATTTTATTGTATTTTATTTCATTTTATTTTATTTTATTTTATTTTATTTTATTTTATTTTATTTTATTTTATTTATTTTATTTTACTTTATTTTATTTTATTTTATTTTATTTTATTTTATTGTATTTTATTTCATTTTATTTTATTTTATTTTATTTATTTTATTTTATTTTATTTTATTTTATTTTATTTTATTTTATTTTATTTTATTTTATTTTATTTTATTTTATTTTACTTTATTTTATTTTATTTTATTTTATTTTATTTTATTTTATTTTATTTTATTTTATTTTATTTTATTTTATTTTATTTTATGTTATTTTATTTTATTTTATGTTATTTCATTTTATTTTATTTTATTTTATTTTATTTTATTTATTTTATTTTATTTTATTTTATTTTATTTTATTTTATTTTATTTTATTTTATTTTATTTTGTTTATTTTATTTTATTTTACTTCATTTTATTTTATTTTATTTTATTTTATTGTATTTTATTTCATTTTATTTCATTTTATTTTATTTTATTTTATTTTATTTTATTTATTTTATTTTATTTTATTTTATTTTATTTTATTTTATTTTATTTTATTTTATTTTATTTTATTTTATTTTATTTTATTTTATTTTATTTTATTTTATTTTATTTTATTGTATTTTATTTTATTTTATTTTAATTTGTTTTATTTTATTTTATTTTATTTTATTTTATTTTATTTCATTTCATTTTATTTATTTTATTTTATTTTACTTATTTTTAAATTTTTTTTAAATTTTTTATTTTATTTAATTTTTTTATTTTATTATTTGATCTTTTTTATTTTATTTTAATTTTTTTGCTTTACAATATTTAATTTTTTATTGTTTTAATTTATTTGGCTTCTGTTATTTTATTACCAGAGCTACGTATTTCTGTCTACTACATACAACTTCAAATTTAATATTTTACATAAATTTCTGCCATTTCAAGGCTTAGGTATACTTGTTACATACAAATTTGTCGTTTATTTGCCTGCATGGAATATCGACGTGTTGCCGCCATCATGATCCGCGTAGCAATGTCCTGTGTGGATGCATGGTCTACATGAATGCTACACATATGCAAATACCAAATTTGAATTACAAAATTGCTATTGAGTGTAACATATTTTCAGGCGCCACCATGTGAATATGCCCCGGTGCTTCTCCAGCTTCAATGAAGTGAGATTTTCGTAGAACTACATATATAAATATATATATATCTATATTAAGACTATTCTTTTAGAAATCAAGCTTCCTTTTCTACTTGTAAATTTTACATTTTTATTAGTAGCAAATAAAATTTATATTTTAATATCATTTTGAGCAAACTCGTATTGATTTAATGCCCAAGCGTTTACGCTAGTACTCATGTCGGGGTATGTCTAGAAAAATGAAATAAAGAATTTTATAATAGCAAAATTCACTCACAGATTGGTTGTCCCACTTTACTCCAGTATAGGTATATGTATATTTACTTATATTCAAAACTTTCACCGTCTGCATACACACATATACAAAAATTATAGTAGTGGTATAATGTGCTTATAGAAATTCAATGTGAATTCCTAATGCTCGTATATAAGCATTTGTAATGGCAAACATGCAAACTTTTATTGCTTTTTCATGCCATTCCATCCAAGTTTTATTCACCTTAAATCCGTTGGAATTTTATACGCTAGCCAAATGGGCCATGACTGCGTATTAGTCTCAAATGAGCCATTGTGATATACATACACATACAGAGCTACTACTTGTATGTGTCTAAATATAATATATGTAACTATTTAAAATCAGCACGGAAATGTATTGAGACAAATGCGGAATTTGTAAAAGAGTCTGAGTCTCATGGTCAAAGCGGTGCAGTGTCCAGCTAGAGCTGAGAGAAAATGTTGTTCCAATTTCTTCTTTTTCTCTATTTAAAGAACGTTGATGGTGTCACAAATTCGAATTACTTTGCTTTCCTTTAGTGGCATTGCCAATGGCAAGAAATTTCTTCACCAAGCCATACTATTTTTATTTTCATTTCCTTATGACGCACACAAACGTTTTCCAAGCACTTTACATACACGTAAGCACTGAGCAGTCAGCCACTAGTTGTCTGTCGCCAGTTTTGACATCTGATTTATTTGATTTTCTTTGTTTGTATTTGTTGTTTAGAGCAATATTTGTGCATATATATATATCGTTTTGAGTCTTAAGTATGTGTTTGCTCGTATTTCAAATGAGATTCTTTTTTTCAGCAATTTGTCTTACACTTTGACTGGAGGTCTAAAAATAGTACAAGCTAATTTATTGCGCATTTAGTTGGGGGAATGACTGATATACGAGTATATAGTAATACTGCTTTGTCTCCATTTTTATTTATTTATTTATTTATATTATTTCATTTTAATTTATTTTATTTTATTTCATTTATTTTTATTTTATTTTATTCTATTTTAGTTTATTTTATTTTGATTTCTTTTATTTTATTTTATTTTGGTTTATTTTATATTATTTCTTTTTTTTTATTTTATTTTATTTATTTTATTTTATTTTATTTTAATTTAATTTATTCTATTTGATATTATTTTATTATATTCCATTTTATTTTATTTTATTTTACTTTATGTTATTTTATTTTATTTTATTTTATTTTAGTTTATTTTATTTTATTTTGTTTTATTTTATTTTATTTTATTTTATTTTATTTTATTTTATTTTATTTTATTTTATTTTATTTTATTTTATTTTATTTTATTTTATTTTAGTTTATTTTATTTTATTTTATTTTATTTAATTTTATTTAATTTAATTTAATTTAATTTAATTTAATTTAATTTAATTTAATTTAATTTAATTTAATTTAATTTAATTTAATTTAATTTAATTTTATTTTATTTTATTTTATTTTATTTAATTTAATTTAATTTAATTTAATTTAATTTAATTTAATTTTATTTTATATTAATTTAATCTATTTTACTTTATTTTGTTTTACATTACTTAGTTTTTCTTTATTTTTATTTTTTTTTATGTTATTTTATTTTTAATTGTTTTTAATCAATTTAATTTTATTTTACTTTATTTTTATTTTAGTTTGTTTTATTTTATTTGCTTTCTTTTTATATTATTTTATGTTCTTGCATACAATTTGTTTTCTTTTAGTAATAAAAAACAGAAATACAACAGAAATATGTAAACAATTTATATGAAGTTCTGTATACATATAGGTATGCTATGCAAATATTTGTTAGAGCATAAAGTTGAAATAGAAATAAAAATAAAAGACAATTTAAACAAATAAAGCCAAGAAAGGGAATATAGTGAATCTGTGAGCTGACAAATTTGACATACCTACTCACTCAATCACTTGCCAACTCATATACATTATTACTTATGTAAATACAAACAAATGCTTATTTGTACAGAGATTTATTTGCAGAAATGTCAAAAGGCAAATACGTACACATACATATGTACATAGCTATTTGGTCATAAAGTATTTCCTTTCTTAGTTTTAGGACTCCAGTCAAGGAGCGTTGAGTAAAACACTTGCGTTTCTTTGTATGATTTCTTTAGGTCAAAGTAAGAAGAAGAGCATTTTAATTCGAAACTAGAACTGGCAAAGCTTTGGATATGGAAATTCAAGAAAGAAAACTTACTGGCTGTCATAATAACTACTTGAGGCAGTGACTGAAGGGGCTAGACAATCGGCCAAGGAAGGATATAACTTGCCTTGTAATTTTTTGAAATGATCTTGTGAATAGTACCGCCATTAAAACGTCAACAGAAACTATAATAAGAAATAAGTAAATGAATTATATAAAATATTTTACTTTTCTCTGCTCGATAAAATTAAAAAATTGTATGTAGGCAGTATTTATTAGATGAATTGTGGCTGTATTTAATTTATTTTTATTTATTTAGTTAGAAAGCATTAAATTTAGTTTTTTTTTGTCATTCCCGCCAGCGCTATTTTCATGGAATTAAACATTAAAATCTTATCAACCTTCGAAATGGAACGAAATAAGTATTGAATCTATTACTCGCAAAAAAAAACGAGTGCTTTAGTTAATAGAAAATGAAATTTCAAAACAAATAAAAAAAGAAAATAAAATAAAAAACCAATGACATTGCCTTACTGCTTTTAGAGTCCGAGCTTACAGGCTCAAATGAAAATGGAACACGCGCAATAGTGACCAGTCAGCCCCGCTGCATATGGCAACAAGTGTGTTGGTTGTCCTCTGCCACTAAGTTGCTCAGTTATACAGTCACAGTGACAGTAGCAGAGGCAGTGCAGTCTCCAGTGAAAGAAAAAAAAAAGAAGCAAACAGAAGAAGTTTCCCTCAAGCTTAATTTCCTCTTTTGTGTAAAATATCTTAAATCATCTGCTTCTTCTTCTGTTTGTTGTTGCTATTTTCTTTTAGTTTATTTTGTATGAAAATAGTATCGCTGCAGGAAATGAGCAACACGATGCAAGGGAAGGAGCAAGCGCAGCTGTAGAAACGGTGTGTGCGAAGTCTTGCGAATTGTGTGCGTGTATTTGTTATTGTTATTATCCCAGCTCAGCTCAGCTCCACTCAGCTCAGCGTTGAATGCAACGCAAGTGGAAAAGCGACACGGGCAGAGTTGATTTTTTTGTTTCTTATTTTATACTTTGCTTCTCTTCGAAACTGCGGATGCCATCTGATATTGTATGTGTGTTTCTTTAAATTTTATTACTTTTTGTTGGCTTTTTCTGGGCACAAATAAGCACTAAATTTTCAATTCATTTATATTCGCATGTATGTATGATTATATATGTATATTATATTTACTGAGATCTTCATTTAAAATAAATGAATGTGCTTTTTGTATTTGCACTTTTATCTGTTTTTCTTTTATTTGGTTTTGCACATTGTTTGGTATCAGACAATATATTCTCATTTTTTGAATGTATAGTAAGCAATGACATAATTTTATTTTAATTAAATTTTACTTAAATTATTTTTCGTTATTTTACTTTATTTAATTTAGTCTTTTTTATTAATTTAGTTCGTTTTAATTTGATATAATTTACTTTGTTTTGTTTTATTTTTTTTTTAAATAAATTTTATTTAAGTTCATTTCTTTTTTATTGTATTTGTTTAATTTTATTCTATTTTATTAGATCAAATTTATTTTATTTAGTTTTATTTAGTGTAATTTAATTTAAATTAATTTGAATTTAAGTTAATTTAATTTAGTTTTATTTTATTTTAATTTAATTTTATTTGTTTTTTATTCTATTTGCTTTTGTGTTATTTTGTTTTATTTCTTTTATTTTCATTTCAATTTATTTTCTTCAAAAAATAAAATAAGTCATTTAAATTAAATTACAATTGTTATATTATATATATTTGATTTTCCTTAATTTTATTTAATTTAAATTAATTCAGTTTAATTATTTCATATCTAATTTAACTTAATTTAATTAAAATTAAATTTTATTAAATTTTACTCTATTTGCTTTTCTCCATTTGAATTTATTTTTATCTATTATTTTTTTTTCTTAAATTTTATTTATTACCTACTTTACTTAATTATTTAATTAATAAATTTTTCTTTTATATATTAAAATTTAATTTAAATTTATTTTTTAAATTTTTAAGTAATTTTTTGTTAGCACATATTAAAATTTTTTATTTCATTTAATTTTATTTTTTTTTATTTTATTTTATTTTATTTTATTTTATTTTATTTTATTTTATTTTATTTTATTTCATTTCTTTTTATTTTATTTTTTTTTTAATTTTAAATTATTTTGTTTCTTTGCTTTTTACTTGCTTATCTTGTGTGCTTCATATAACGATGATTGAAAATATTTTCAATAACTCTATAAAGCTTTGACAGTAGTGGCACATCCAATGCACACAAATTTGTCTTTTATGGGATTATTTCATTGAATTTTTGCCAAATTTTATTTCATACGCTTCCACGCTTAGGTGCATGGTGAAAAATTTCAATAAAACAGTTTAGCTAGTATTTTCGGTATTCGGCCACTATTTATTCGCTTCGATGCTATGAATAGCCAGCATACGAACACATATACGAACACATAAACGAAAGCTTTTGATGGGTAAAATGCTAAATATTTTCGATAACTTTGTATTATACTATTTTTTGTTACACCGAAAAGTATGCAATAGATAACAGCAGCTTATATAATAAATATTTGCTTTATTTTAATTTTGATCAAAGTTAAAATTCACCACAAATTCGCATTAAGCTTTTGAAATGCAAAAATGGCCGTCAAAACTTTATGAGTTATTCAAAAATAGAATTTAAAAAAGTGAAAAATAATAGTAAACAATTGCTTAGCTTAGCTATTTATGCTATTTGCCTAAAAGTATACAACAGCTATTTATTAAAGCGACAACGGCAATATATCAAGTTCAAGCAGAGAGTTGAGGGCAAATGGCGAATGGCAGCTGAGCGAGCAACTTGGAGTCAAGTGATGAACTTTTAATTTAATAACAGTTAAATGCGTATTTACTGGCCACTGACTGCGGCTGAGACCACTTGGAAAGTGTTTTCTTTTTTTTTGGATATTTTGGAATTCTTCTTCTTCTTCTTCTTACAAACACGTTCCTCCACTGCCAGGCATTTTTGGTGAAATTTTGCGGTTTATCATTACTGTTTTTGTTATTTTTACTCGTGCTTTTGGTTTGTTTTGAATGTCTTGCGGTTTTTGTTTATGCGTCTTCAACTAACTGTATATTTTCTGCTTGTTTGTATAAATGCTTTTATTGCCTACATTTGTTTCTTCTTTTTTACTTGTGTTTTATTTATGGTTTTTTTTTTTTTGTTTTTACTGACAAATCGCCGACATTTCGGATACTTTAACAAATATTTGAGTTTTACAACTTTGCCGTTTCTAAACTTTTCCACTCTGAGCATGAGTTCCTTTTTCGGTTGGTTAAAATACAAAAATACAAATTGAAAATTCTAAAAAGATTACAACAACCGAGAGAAATTTACACAATCTGAGTGTATATAAGTGAATGTAAGTAGACAGTAATACAATAAATTAACAAAAGAGTATTAAAAGTAAGCATAAAACAGCCAGATACTGGACAGAGGGCGGAAATGAGCCCTAGCAACAGGGTTACTTGGGAGAAATGACAGTTCACGAGAGATGTTTTAAACTCAGTGCAAGTGATAAGAGGAATTTCATTCCCAATTTAAATATTTGTTTATTGCGAGTTTTAATTATTATTTGAATTTTTTTTTAACACTTAATAAAAACTACTTAAGAATTTTAGTATAGTATAAAT
>JAWMAG010000001.1:37500-197500 GCA_037013455.1 Ceratitis rosa | reverse complement strand
AAATAAAATAAAATAAAATAAAATAAAATAAAATAAAATAAAATAAAATAAAATAAAATAAAATAAAATAAAATAAA
Organism: Ceratitis rosa; assembly: GCA_037013455.1. Taxonomy (NCBI): domain Eukaryota; kingdom Metazoa; phylum Arthropoda; class Insecta; order Diptera; family Tephritidae; genus Ceratitis; species Ceratitis rosa. The sequence continues at coordinate 197,423 of JAWMAG010000001.1, read as the reverse complement.
ATAAAATAAAATAAAATAAAATAAAATAAAATAAAATAAAATAAACTAAAATAAAATAAAATAAAATAAAATAAAGTTAACAAAACTAAATTAATAATAAAATGAAATTAATTAAGTTAAAATGAAATGAATTAACTAATTTAAATTCAAATCGAATAAAAAAAAGGCAAAGCCAAAAGTAATATAAGCTTTTAGCAATGTGGCATGTAAATAGAATTTCGTTTTGTACATACTGACAGGCAAATTAAAATTTTCTTTAGGAAATGTTGTCCACAGTGACTTGACGTAAAATACGATTACTGAATTTAATCTCTCTAATTAAGATGCATTCATGTATACGAACTATAAATTTTGCGTCGAAAATACATTCAAAATTATCTGGTAATAAACCGGATAAATTCCACTCTTTGTATTATAAAGCATTAAACTTCATGTGATAGCAGTTGAATTGAATGCATGCCTGGCTGAGGCAACTTTATAAATGCATAAATTTCATAGAATATCTACTACACTAATTCGAAAAAGCACCAAATTGAAATTATGTTGCAAGTTCTTGATAACAAACACCTGTATACTACTGGCCATTGCCAAGTGAAGATTATCGTGCATAGAAACCCATTACCCTTTTGACTTGTAAATTTTCCTGCATTTAACCAATTAAGCTTGTTTCCCATTATATGTTGTAACATACAATAAAATTCACTTAATCTCCCTTGCCACACAAGAGAATGTGAGTGTTGAAAGCATATGTATGTTGGCTGGTCTCTAGAGCGCAATAGCAACAAGGGAAAATTAAGAAGAATATAAAAGCAGCTAATAACAATTAAGCAAATAACCAGAATTGACCGCAATTTCAACGCTCCACACCTCACCACCACGTATGCTTTCATGTCATAAGGGAAAGGCGAACGGTTGCTCATTTTCTCTTTTTGCCTGTAGGTTATTTAGTGCTACTGGCTTTGCTAATTTTCACCTGTTTGCACCCTTTTCACTACAATTCTGTATTTCATTGTTTACTCTAATCGTTCTAATTAATTCTCGTCGCCTTTTCGTTGTTGCTCTAATTGTCGCAATTTGCTAAACATATTAATGGTGCAACACATGCCCGTGCTGACTTGGACCGCCAACAGTTGACATTCGGTTGAGTGTGTGTCATAACTTTTCATTTAGTATATCGTAGTAGGTATGCTGGAAGAGCTTAGGAGCGTGCGAAATACGAGTATATCATAACATAAATTCAGTCTGAGGTGTTGGGATAGACTTTTCTTGAGATATTCGTATCGAGGCGAGAAAGTGTGAATATACAATAAGTTCAAAGACAGAGTCGTTCAGCTTTCGAATTTTTTTCTATTTTATTTTAATATAATTTAATTGACGGACTTTTGACTTTTGACTAAGTATTTTACATTCTAACTGTTTGACGGGGCGTATGAGTAATATTACAGACTTATTTCGTGGGGCCGGAATAAAGAGATATTTTAAAATTTAAATAAAAATTATTAATAAATAGATAGAAAATGGTGGATTCTGTCAGATTGCGTCTATCAAAAAGCAATGGCGAAAAGTAATTTTTTTTTGGTATGGATTTGAGTATGCCAAGGTTTTGAGAACAAAATGAATAATAAGTGACGAATTTGAAAATTTTTTTTCATTAATTTTTTTATTTGCAATTTAAAAGAAAAGATTTCACAATTTTTTTTTTTATTTTTTTTTTTTATTATTTGAAATGCTTTTAAGCTTGTCAGTATTCCCATCCTCATATTTCATTGCATAATAATTTCCGTTATATTTCTATTGCCTTAACTTTATTTCCCATTAAGTTTTGTCAACTTAATCCGGTCACGCGCTTACCCATCCTTTTCTAATATCATCCCCGTTAAATAGGCAACATTATAATAATATTTATATATATATTTATTTTATAATAGCTTCAAACGCACACATATATGCACCTACAAAATAATGTAGGAAGCAATGGAGAAAGCATATTTCTAAACGCTTGAATAAACGTCATATTATATTTTATTTATCCCTACTTAAGAGTCTTAAGAGCCGTCCAATTTGTATGGGTACTTATATAACTTATGACAGCAATTTTTTTTGATGGCGATAAGCCAAAATGCTGCTGCATAAATATTTTATTAAACTACCTCAGCTGCTATGCGACGCGACTTCGCTACTGTCGTCAATGTCGACATCGTTAAGGGCAATGACCGCTTTTATTGTTGCTGTATGTTATACACACATTGATTCATATACATTATACGTAATTAAAATGAACGATTACAAAAAAAAAAAATATATTATTTCTCCTACTTTATTGTGCTCAAAATTTTGATTTATCATTTATGCATAGAACTGAAAATGATGAAAATTTATTTAAACTTTTCCTGAGCGCTGTCAAGTGTGTATGCGGAAAAATTAGCTTCGTTAACTTATTGTGGAATATTAAATTGGCAATGCTTTCTTTGAAAAAGAGTTATAAAGTGCTCTATTTACATAATTTATATATACGCCAAGTTTCGTGAGAGACATGCTAAAAGAGAAGATTGAAATTTATCTGTCATGTTAAAAGCTTTTAGTGTTAAATCTACTTAAAACTTATTGTGATTGATAGTTTTAAATTAAAAACACAAAAGCATGCAATCTGAAAAGTATTTTAGAAAAGGAAAAAATCATAAAAGTTTGTTTTTAATTTTAGTTTTGCAGCTCTTTTTTGAGTTTATTTCTTAAAATTATTTAGCACGCACAGAGTTCAATATTTTCAAATATATATATTTAAATAAATATGAAAAAGCATTGAAATGATTGATTATAGACTGATGCTGTTCAAAAATATATTTTTCGTACATACTCTGGAGAGAGAAACTTGCAGCGTGATTTTCCTGTAAGGCGATTTGGATTAAACAATTTTAAAATTATATGAAAGTCAGTATTTTTCTTCCTTAATGTAGTTAGAAACTAAAGAGCCGGTGATGGTAATCTAGCGACAGATATCCAGAGTGCAATTGATGTATGGAGGGAATACTTCTCCAGTCTGCTGAGTGGGAGTAAAAAAAGGTACAGCAAGAGATGCCGAGTCTGATTCCTCATTCGATAACAATGGAAAAGACGTTTGAAAAGCAATTACTCGTTTGAAGAACAAAAAAGCGGCTTATCGCTGAATTACAGGCCAAGCTACTAAAATGCGGCAGGGAAAAACTGTTAAGATACGCAATTTTCTACTTCTTCTGTATAAACTATGGCTTGATAAATACATGTACGATGAGGTGAACCTTAATCTACTCTGTCTAATCCAAAAACAAATGGTGATTCTACAGCTTGTGCCAATTACCGTGGGATAAGTCCTCTTAATATCGCATGTAACATCCTAACGAGCTTATTGTGTGATAGACTAAAATCCACCGTACACAAACTGATTGAACCATATAAGTGGTGCCTTAGACCTGATAAGCCCAGCATTTAATAATCATCATCTGCCAAATCTTGGAAAAGACCTGTGGAAAGAGGATCGACATACACCCCTCCTTATTGAGAGGAATTGAATTGAAATGGAGCTTCCTCTACGCCGCCATGTCCGAATTTGATATTCCTGCAAAGCTTATTTGGCTGTGTAAACTGATGTAAAGCATTACCAAAATCTCCGTTGAGATCGGGAAGGACCTTTCCGGTCGTTCGATACCAAACGAGATTTCAGGCAATGTCTGAATGAAGTGAAAAACGATGCAAAGTTACTAAAGCGAATTATAATAGGTGACGAGACATGCGTTAAGTAATAATACGTCGAAGCTGAAACATAAACATCATTGGCGTAAGATAATTCGAAAAAAAAATGATCGAATTTAAAAAATATAGTTCATGGCTTTCGCATCCCAATAATGCATCTGCTCACACTTCATTACTCGTTTGTGAATTCTTGGCCAAAAACACTACTATAATCTCAGCCCCAATATTCATCAGATATAGCTTCTCTAGTCCGAAAAATAAATATAAAAGGGCAGTGATTTTACAACCACAGATTACATACTTTGTTGAGTGAACTATAAACTATCTCGAAAGATCGAGTTTGAGAAGAGTTTTGGTGATCAGAAGAGCTGCTGGATACTATTTACTATTTTCAACGACACTATGAAAGTAGGCTAATAAATAAATATTTATTATTTATTTTTCAAACCCACCTGGTATTATTATTTGCTAAAAAATACACTATTTTGAGCTCCCTTAGTTGAGTCTCGCTTATCACCTTGCTGGCTTTCAGCTATCTTTGCACTTGAATTCCTTTTGGAAGCAAAGTTGTAAGCTTTAATAGTCTTTATTTCGTATAATTTTACCCTAAAGGTAAATAAGCTAATTTCCCTTTCAAATATCTCTTTTTTTGTGCTTTATTGCTGGTTAAAAAACAATTAAAAATTTGCTCTGTTCATTAAAAATTCACACTGAACCATTCAGTACACCCGCCCATACATAACAGAGAGAAAAAAACAAAAAAAAAGCCTGAAATATGAAACCACATATAAATTATTCCACTTCTAGCTAAGAGCTGAACTACCCAACGCATCTGTATGTGTGTGTTTATGTGTGCTTAGACTAACTTTCCCACGCTACGCTCGCTACACTTGATTCGAATGAAATTTCAATTATAAAATCAGTAAATGTGAAATGAGTCCACAGAGTAAATAAAGTTGCGTATACGCACAGGTGGCCCCACAGGCTTTAGTTAACGCACACAAACACACAAATTCCTACAACTGAAAACTTTGGCTCATAGTAAATGCCAATGTCAGTAGCACACAATTCAGTTGCTCATAAGCGGTATACACACACATGCACACAAATATGCCTACAAAATATAAAAGAGAAAAAAGAAACCAAGCATTTCATTGGTTGATTCGTAGTCGCATTTATGCGGCCTCACTTGAGTGTGTGTTTGTAAATGTGTCTGGAGCTTTGTAGGTATGCTTATGCCAATTACACTTGTTTCATTTACTGTTATGTTATTACTTATGTTGATTACTTGTTTTCCCATTACATTATTGCCCTTCTCTACCCCCATTGTAGATTGTTCCTTTTGTTACTGTCATTTTGTTTGCCATATTGTATTTGGGCCATAATTACTTTTAACTGTTTTTCAACTTCTAAGTTGCCTTGTATGCTTATGTATGTATGTGTGTGTTTGTGTGTGTCTATGTAATTATGAGTGGAAAGTTATACATTGACTTCTCATGAATTTCGTTAGGTGGTATCTACTTTCATGGTGATAATGACAGTGCTACAGGTTAGAATAAAAAAAAATAAATGAACTTACTCTCTTCCATGAAAGCGCTTAGAGTGTGTGCGGAGACTGAGTTTAGCAGTGAAAAGAAAACTTCTCAGATGGATATGGACAAAACACGCAGTTCTTGAAAGTGCATATAATTTCAGTTTTAAAATCAGCTCTGTTTAGTTTATGTTGAGTTAATCTCTCTGGGTTTGATCTTAATAATTCCCCAAAGCGTAGAGTAACGATTCTTAGTCAAAGCTATTGATCGTATAGACCTGAAACTTAAAGAGTGTATTCTGCATAAGCAGAAGGCATCCGATAAGGAAGGATTTTTCAATAAAGTGGGCCTGGACCGATCTATTTGAATAAAACCTAACCTATTTTTAAATAAAAAAGCTCGAGTTTTAAGAAATTTGGTACATACATAGGTAGAATTTTACCAAAGTTACCATTGGAACACCTTATATTCCGAGAAGGGACAGATTTTCTCGGAAAACTCTTACTTTCCTTGATCATACAAATTTTATTAAAACCACTTTTAAAACTGTATGCAGCCAAGGTTGCGGGTAAAATCTAATTCAGAAATATGACTGATTTGAAGTGGTGTAACATGGCTTTCAGTATGCAACAGTTTCACATATTGCATGTCATTCAATCTCATTTTCAATTCAACCACATTTCCTTCACACGAATTTTGAGATCCGCGGTTCTCAATAGTTCATAAGACCTTCTAGGATATTCGGTCAGATTCGGAGCGCTTCCGTGGATGTTGTTCAATGAGGCAATAGGGGCGAGAAGTGTTTATTACTTTCTATGTCTTACATAGTGATCTCAGTCGACAGGAAACGGATCAGAGGAAGGGTGAGAGATTTGTTGGAGCTTCTACTCTCCCACGAGGAGTACTATCGGGGTAGTAAGAACTTCGCCTTCACCCCACGCAGTGCCCAGTTAGAACGATTTAATACACTGACTGGTTTCCTTTTCATCTACAAGCCTATGCGTTCGGATTAAATATTACTCCCTTCTGAGCCTACCTCAAAACTCACCACTTAAGGCTACTAATGTGCTTTAGACTTTAAAAGGAAGCAACTACAGTGATTCTTGTTGTATACAATTAAAAGGTTTTCTACTTGATATGAGCCACTCCAAGTTAATCATTAGTTTTAGTTCTATTAAAAGGCGTGGTTGGCTTCTCTTGTACAAAATAAGTTATACGTGAATTGATTAGGAATCCCTCCGAAGTATAAGCTTTACTTGAGGAGAACGGCTCATATTGAGAGCGGTGGTCAGCACACCGAGCTACAATAGCAATATTTTGCGGTTACAACAAGAACAACAATAGCAAAACTAGCTTTGTACTTAATAAGTTTAACAAATAATCAATTTACAAGACTGCCTGTGGGTCTTTTCTTCAAACTTAGTCATATGAACTTGTGAAACATTCCAAATGCGTTCGAAAACTTTTTCCAAACTAAACAGCTGTTGTAACAATAACCGAAATAAATATGACCAAAAGCGAAGTAGAGAGAGAGAGAATTACTGCAAAAACTTCATTTCCACTCGCGAAGATCAAACGCAAACAAAATTAAAGAAAAACAAAATAAAGAAAGTCATTAAATTTACAACAACGCCAACAACGGAGCACAAAAGAGGAGCGTAGAATTGAAGGAAACAGAACAATGAACGCATAAACACAACAAATTGACGGCCAACAGCAACAACACAACACAACACAATAAAGAAGAGAGGAAAGAGGCAGGTAAGTACAGAGTGAGTACTGCGTGTATTTAGCAACTACGCCGGCAAGGCGTGATGTTTGTAAACTTTTTATTGAAACATGTTTTGCATAGAATAATAATATTCTGGCACATCCCCGCTCCCCAACAACCAGCCAGCTCCACTTGCGCCGCAGTCATGGCATTTTGCCATTCTTCAACTTAATTTAATTGAAAAGTTGAATTGCAACAGCAGTTAGTGAATCAATGGCAAGCAGTGATAGGAGGCAGGGTGTAACAGCAGCTGTTGCAACAGTAGCAACAACAGTCACACACACACACACATACATACGAGTACACACCGTTCGGTTGGTGCCAAATAGCTGATGGCAGGTGGCAATTTGTTGTCGCCTTTAACCTTTAAGCTGTTTAATGCCCTTTCTTGGCACTGCCAGCGTGACTAACGGTAAATTTTCTCTGCTACCAATTTTCGAAGCAGTTGGCTCTCCCGCTGAGCGCTTGCAACGCTAGACAAATATTCGAGCTGAAGACTCACTTGCGTGGTGTGAGCATTGCTGGTGAATATTCTACAACTATGTGTGTATGTGTAGAAGTGCGTTTTCGCACCCGGTGAATTTCATTTATTTATTTATTCCGACAAAGGTGAAAGGTGTCACGTAACGGTACATTTATTGTATGAACTTAACACCCACAAATTGTGTGCGCAAATTGGGATTTAAATGTCACTTGCTGTTACATATATTTATACATATGTTTTGATGTGAACATTAGCAGTAATAGATAACAGTAATAGCAACGAGATTGTAGTTGTACATCAAGTGCGGGAAGTTTTGTGCGGAGCTGAACTCTTTTGTCTATTCTGACTATTAAAAGCAATTATTTGAATTAAAATGACTTTCAACGATCATTTCTAATTCAAAACGTTTTTGAAAAAATTAAAAATTAATTAATTTTATTTAATTTAATTTAATTTTATTTTACTTTATTTATTTTATTTTGTTTTATTTTATTTTATTTTGTTCTATTTTATTTTACTCTATTTTATTTCTTTTTAATTTATTTTATTTTATTTTATTTTGTTTTATTTTATTTTATTTTATTTTATTTTATTTTATTTTATTTTATTTTATTTTATTTTATTTTATTTTATTTTATTTTATTTTATTTTATTTTATTTTATTTTATTTTATTTTATTTTATTTTATTTTATTTTATTTTATTTTATATTATTTTATATTACTTTATTTTATTTTATTTTATTTTATTTTATTTTATTTTATTTTATTTTATTTTATTTTATTTTATTTTATTTTATTTTATTTTATTTTATTTTATTTTATTATATTTTATTTTATTTTATTTTATTTTATTTTATTTTATTTTATTTTATTTTATTTTATTTTATTTTATTTTATTTTATTTTATTTTATTTTATTTTATTTTATTTTTTTTATATTATTTTATTTTATTTTATTTTATTTTATTTTATTTTATTTTATTTTATTTTATTTTATTTTATTTTATTTTATTTTATTTTGTTTTATTTTATTTTATTTTATATTATTTTATTTTATTTTATATTATTTTATTTTATTTTATTTTATTTTATTTTATTTTATTTTATTTTATTTTATTTTATTTTATTTTATTTTATTTTATTTTATTTTATTTTATTTTATTTTATTTTATTTTATTTTATTTTATTTTATTTTATTTTATTTTATTTTATTTTATTTTATTTTATTTTATTTTATTTTATTTTATTTTATTTTATTTTATTTTATTTTATTTTATTTTATTTTATTTTATTTTATTTTATTTTATTTTATTTTATTTTATTTTATTTAATGTATTTTAATTTAATATTATTATATTTAATTTTATTTTATGTTTTATTATGATATGAAATTTAGGTTTTATATTAAATTTTATTTTAGGTAATGCAATTTAAATTAATTTAGTTTAGTTAAGATAATTTAATTTAATTTTTTCTACGTATTTATTTTATACAATATTATTTGAGTACTTATTTCGAAATTTTATTGATATATATACTGTGTACAAAGGGGGTTAAGATGATATTTGCCATCTGATGCTGAGTGTTGGCTTGAGGACTGTGAGGCTTGCTGAGCACTGTCTGTCGACTTGTGGTAACTTGAGCTGCAGTGTGTTGCCTATTGGTGAGGATTAGATAAGCCAGTGCTTTTAGCTTTGATTAACTGCTGCCGTTCGTTGTTGTTGTTGCTATATTGGGTCGAATTTCTTGCGGTTCGAGTGCCATCAAAGGATTGAGCTAATGACGGGGTTGCATGCATGAGATGCACGTGAATAAGTAGTGATGTTTATTCTAGTGTGTGTAAGTGTGCCAATAGGAAAATAATTTTTTTTTAGAAATGTATAAGATTTATTTTTACTTTTACTTTTGCCAAAAGCTTAGATCATTTACGAGTTTCCAACCATCAATTAGTGGCTTCAGACATTTATTTATGAATCTTTTTATAACCGGATTGTTCACTTTCATATAGACACTCGATTACTCCCGACTGAGGCAGGCTTTAGCGAAGGATACAATCGCACAGGTCTGCCCAATAACAATAGCGGTTACACCCGTGTCATCACCGCAGGTGTCCCGTGCGCCTCGTACATGTCCGTTCCGTATAAGGTCATAGACCCCATGAGTGCTTAATCCGCTTAAAACAGAGGAAATATGTACAATTAAGGGTCTCTTATTAGAAATATTCTACTTGATAAGCACACATTAAATGACTTTTACAGGAGGGGAGGTAATCTTACGATACTCCGGCCGGTTTTTGTAGGGTTAGATCCTTGTAAAGTTAATATGGAGTATGTAAAAGCGAGAATCTTTAGAGTTTTCAGAGAAATAGCTGGTGCAAAAGTACGCCGTTTGCTCTGAGCTAGTGAAAAGGCAGCAATCACTTCAACCACTGAACTCAACCTACGAGTACCTATCGACTTTACGCTTTGCTGCTAAAATTTTCGTATTTTACAAAGTAAAGCATCAACAACTAGAGGTCATGGCTACTGAACTAAGCTTAGGAAACCAATTTAAACTCATACCAGATCTTCTTCTGAAGGAAACTTTTCATAATCAGTCAAGGGTCCCACCAAATCAGCTACCTCTACTTCTCCCCAAAATAATCTACTTATCATAAGTACAATATAGAGCACTACATCACTCATTAGACCATAGAAGGGCGGTTGACAGCTTCCAACCAAAGTAAAAAATCATAATCGGAAATCATATGGAGCGCATTTCCACATAAAGAGGTGAACAAATATTAGCGAAATAAATGCAATGCATTTGGGGAATGCCCAGCACAATGCCGCACCATACTACTATAGTACTATTAATGGCGAGTGCAGTGAAATATTTAAACAACTCAGTTTACTATGGCCAATCCGACCAACTCAGTGAGGGGTCGCACAAACCATGAAATTCCGAGGTCTACCGGCTAACGAGCGCGATTTGTAATCGCAGCAAGCACCAATGCGGAACGCCTATCGCACCTGCCCAACTCCGGCCAACCGTTCGGTGCATCACTCGTTGAATGCACAAAGCCATGTAAGCGCTGATCCCGATGAGTGCTGGTGGTTGTGTATGCACAAGGGAACTAGTAAACGGGCAGCACGTTACAGCGGGAGGCCACTGTGCGTGTGTGTGTTTAGCTATTTATGTATCGTTCAAAATTCGTATTTTCTCCCCAACGATGTTTTGTCTTTCTGTTTGTTTATTTGCTGTACAACAACACAAAAGCCAACACACAGCATGAAATCATAAATGTTGTATGTAAACATCGGCGATAGTTTTCCGCTCTCGGTGCGCATGAAGAGTTCGCTTTCAGCTCGATTGTGTGCTACACATATCAACTCCCTATATGGTCCCAACCGCTGTTGCATATTGTTGCTTGTGATAATGGTGAAGTTGTGCTGACATTGTTGATGGATGGCTTGTTGCTTGCCTGCTCATGTTGCAGGTGTTTGACTGAGCACTGCGACTCGCCGGTTGAGGAGGATGAGGATGAGCATACCAACTGTGGCGCCAAGATCTATGTTGCACTTAACTCTTTGACTTGTTGCGCTGACATTTGTGAGTGTATTAGTGTCGACACAATATCCATTTACTGTTGCTCTGCTGCATAACTGACAAAACAGCAACAAAAACAACAACAGCTGAGATAAACGCTACACGTCACAGAGGCATCTTCAGCTATCAGTTTGTCGGTTGAGTGGAGTGCGTCACTGTCAAATGGTGGGTCGGAGCATACAGAGAATTACAGTGAAAAAAAGCAGCAAGAAGATGGAAAAAAACAGGTGAAGAAAGGAGAAAAGGAGAAAAGAAGGAAACAAGTTAGCCAAGGGGAGGCGTGAGACTTTCAAATATTTATAATAAATGCAATTTTGATATGTGAAAATGATTTATTGTATTGTGCCACATGACAGCTTTTAAAGCTAGAGGGGGATGGCGGGGAGTCCGTGTGTGTGTGTGTGTGTCTGGTTGGAGCTTCAGTTTAGCTGAAGGTGGCGCAGTTGTCGCTGCCATTTCGCTTTGTTGCCATCACAAAAGTTAAGTTAATTTTTTATTGCGGTTTTCTTTGCGGTTGCTTTGAGGTTGGCAGCGGGAAAAAAGTCGCAAAAAAATAAAATAAAAATATTTATTTTATGGATAACATTTTAAGTGCTTTTGTGAGCTGAGCTTAATAGTTTTAAACTGCTTTAAGGAAGAAAGGAATACAAAATGCAAATACTTTAAAGAGCAGCAGTGAGTACAAAGATTCATAAGGGTGTTATATACCTTTCTGCCCTTCCAGTTCTTACCTTGGAAAGTGCTTGCCTCTTATCATGGTGGTGGTTGAAAACCTAACATGTATTCAAAAATAAAAACATTATTTCAGCCAATTCAAAAGTATGTTTCCTGGCTGCGAATTGAAACCTTGGAAACACCAAAGCCAGAGTGTCTCCACCTATCGGCGGATCATCGACCAGATCAACTTTAGAAAAATTTGGAACTTTTCTCATTGACATAAAAGTGAAAAGCTTCTCCTAAAAGAGAAAAGCTTCTCCTAGAAGAGAAAAGCTTCTCCTAAAAGATAAAAGCTTCTCCTAAAAGATAAAAGCTTCTCCTAAAAGAGAAAAGCTTCTCACAAAAATCCAGCTATTCGGAAACAAGTGCTCATCAGCTCCTCAAGCACTTCATACTAGTTCTGTTGGAATGTGAAAGGGGATCTGGAAAGTAACGTTCACAGTACATTGAGTTTAAGGCGGGAGTAGTAGAGGTGCCTGCTTAACTGCAGCAGCGGATGGCTTATCGGGTAAGCCATTGAAGCATGGCCATGAAGAACTAACAAAATTCACATATTCAGCCCTAAGAACAGGAACCCCACAGACTGGGAATTTTAATTTTAATTAACATAAAATCAGACTTCTCAGCACCACGTTTTGTGGAACAAAAACTTATAGTCAATGCACTAAACTGGCCTTATAACATGGTATGCCCTGCATTCACCAAGTATTCACCATGCAGCAAATCTTGGAATAGACCCGTTGAAGACGACATATGCAAACCAGTTCTTATAAATTTTTAAAGCTGCCTTCTATAGCTTGAAGATGAGCTGCCTCTATGTCACTCTGTCTGTATTGGGTATGTCTGCAAGGCTTAAAAGACACTCCCGAATCCTACGGTATCAAAAGAGGCTTCCGAGAGGCTCATGAAGGAGATACTAGTTAGGAATGCAGAGAGGAGAGTACAACTGCTGGTGTGCGCTGATCATATTGATATCGAAGGTTTCACTAACTGCACTCTAAATTCTGCTTTCTTCAGACGGAGAGATTGAATAAGGAAACGAATGGCTCTGGTAGTCAACGATCTACCTTAGAATGGGCAATAGAAAAGTGGAGTTTTCTCTCGATGAGTAAATACACATATATTTCTACAAGTCATTGTGGTCCCGCCCAGATTATAGAAGCAGAGCTCCGTCAAGAGAAAGGTTTTACGGAAGGTCCTATGCGCATTGGCAGCGGTGAGTACCGAGATGTACTAGAAAAACGGCGACCTCATATCAAAATTTCTAATTGCGTAAAAAGTACACATGATGATGAAGCTATGAGTCGCACGAGTGTGGAAAAGTGGACAAGTTGCGAATGTAAAATCGTTCGTACGTCTGTGCAGGATTTACAGGAGAGTGGATGACCTTCAATTGTGACTGACGAAGTGTCTGAAAAAATCAGAAATTCGCTCCGATTATATGGAATTCCTTTAACCAACCCACATATGCCCTTAACCTAGCATCTTCAGATTACTATCTTTTTACCTACCTGAAGCTGCACATGGGTGGGAAAAGCTTTTCAACTGACGAGGAGATAAAGGCGGAGCTCGCAAAGTGGACTCGAATACGCCTCTTATGCCTCATGGAGAGCACAGCCTAGAGGAGATGGATCACATATTAATTTCGGTTGATTTTTGATACAGAACGTCTAACTTTCAACTCTTTTCGCTTACGCTGAGAGAACTTTTGGGTGCTTTTTAGTTATCCAAAAACACATGAAAGAATATTTTTTCTATCTTTTTCACTTTTTTCGCTCTTTATGTTTTTATTTTATTTTAATTATCATTATTTTATCGTCATCTATTAATTCAATAAAAAAGTTATGTTATTTTTTTTTGTTTTTTTCCTTTCGTTGCACATGTGTAACGGTAATCATTTAATTAATAAACAATGGCGCATTTAATTATTTTTAACCATGCATGAGGTATTCATTTGGTGGCAAACAAAAACAACTTTTTTCCATATTTAATTATAAAAATTAATTAGCATTGTTTGTATGTACGAGTAGGTATGTGTGTATTGTACAAGCTTTGATATTTAAATGCCAAATAAATGATTTAATGACGATGAGATAATCCCAAGAGAAATTGGAAATTACCTCACATTTCGTGCCACCATTTGCTGCTTGAATTGTTTCACGATGTGTATGTATGTATGTATATGTGTGTGTGCGTTTGAGCGTAAGCTGCATACGCTTCACAAGTAATTACCTGTCTTCACAACTATGTATGTATATGCTTATGCTTGTTATTTAACTTAATATCACTTAATTGATTTCATAATCAAATGCAACAGTTAATTTGCGGTTGTAGAATCAACCGACCAAACAACCAAACAACCAACCAGGCAGTCCGTCAGCCTTTTAACGGTAGGAGCAAACGGTATATATAATAAAATGCTTGAACATTTACACATACATATGTATATATATTATATACCATAAAGGTTTGTAAACTATGTAAAAAGGCCATTTTAAAATTATTAATTTTAATTAAAAAATTTTACACTTCACAGCAGTAAAAGTTTAAATACCATAATTTTTATAGTTTTCATTTAATTTCACAAAAAATTATATTTTCAATAATGGAAATTGCATATAAATCATTTTGCGAATTTTTATGTGGAAAAAAAAATTAAAAATGCATAAATGAGAAATAAATTTAAAAGCTGCGCGCATGAACAGCTGTTCCAACAAATATTTATTACATTGCACATACACGTATATGGTACAAACATACATATGTGGACACATATGAGTATATATGTTATACTACATTGGCATGTGCCACAAGGAGGGGGAAAGTGTATGGTATGTAAGGTTTATACGCAAAAAAAATACTCACGCACATATATGTATATGTATAAACATAAGATTGACCATATATATATATGGTACACATATATGCCGTGCAAATATGTTGGTGCATTAATAATTCCAGCATTTTGCATTTTAATAAATTTCATTTATAATTCAAAAACAATTTCCGCAATGAATTTTAACGTTTATACATTTTATTCAATTTGCTCAATTAAATTCCAAACTTAAGTGTAAGGTAAGATAGTCAGTTTTAAAATATACATATGCTGTATATCATATAATCCCAGGTATACAGTTGTGTAAGGAAATATCAAAATTCATGTTATCGTCAGAGGATCAGTAGCAAACAAAGTAACTCCGCATATATGTGTGTACGTTGGTGTGTTCATTCATCACATTCAACCAAATCAATACAGCACATCTCGGACATTATGCAAGCGGTTTGTATGAAGTTTGCTCTTTGGAAAAAGAGGCGTGACACGTGCTTGTTTTTGGTGTGACCTTATAACTCGAGAACGGCTACATCGAGTTTAATGAAATTTATTCGGAATTTTTGGCAATCATGCGGGGTATTTCTGTGAAGAACGTTCTACAAGGAATGTATTTCTCGCACTTCGCTCAACTTATGATCAACATAATCGACCTACTGACCGAATAGACCACATCCAACACGCAGTGAAGTAAATATGGTATAGTCGATTCGGCGCCACTCGCTGCAACTTGTTCTGACATATGGAACGATTAGGCGCATTTTACGTCGAGATCTTAAATTGAAAGCGTACAAAATACAGCGGCAGCCCCAGGACCTTCCTAAGCGCCATCGCTTCGTTCTGTGGGCTCTTGAAAAATTCGAAGAAGATCCGACGTTTTCGGGCCAAATTTTGTCCAACGATGAGGCTCATATTTGGCTCAACGGGTATGTAAACAAGGAAAATTGTCGCATTTGAGACAAAAAGCAACCTGAAGAGATTAAAGAGCTGTCATTTCATTCAAAAAAAGCAACGGTTTGGTGTGGTTTGTGGGCCAGTGAAATCATCGGTAAATATTTCTTCAAAAAGTATGGCAGTGAGAACGTAACCGACTATGTGATATTCCTAATTGAAGCTTGTGATCTCAGCGACTTTTAGTTTCAACAAGATGCCGCCACTTCCCACAAATAGCATCAATCAATGGAATTATTTCAGGTTTTTGGGACGGTCGATTGGCCACCAAGATAGTGTGATATCACATCGTGAGACTTTTTCATGTGGGGATATGTAAAGTCTAAAGTCCATTGAGACCTTGGAGCAACACATAAAGCATGTCTTTCGCCAATTACCAGTCGAAATTTTCGAACGAGTAATCCAAAATTGGACACAACGGATAAACCATCTGAAATGTAGCCGGGGCCAACATTTGAAAGAGATAATCTTCAAACAACTAAATGCCAAAGAATGTTCTTTCGACAGAACTTTAAACGTACAAAATCTTCCATAATTGAAGCTAACGCCATAACCGAAGAACTGTGATACCGAATGGAAAGAATTTTAAGGGCTTAATTCTTAAAATTTAATACATATTTTTAATAGATAATTTCAAGCAATAAAAAATGTATCGTAAGTCAGGGAGAAGAAGAAAGATATCGCTTTAATAAAGCTTTTCTACTTATGTTATTTAGTTAAGTTGTTTATTTACATTTTATGAATCGGAACAATAACTGTTTATAATTTGTGTATATATCAGTGATAAGGATTTTTTCTTTAAATAAAAATAATCATTTAATATGGGACCCGCTTGATCCGTATGAAGAAATCACTATTCGAACAAATCTTTTAATATTTTATATAAATAGACATAGGTATATACCTATGTTTAATGTTTAATATAAAAAAATTTTAAAGTTCTATTATAATTGTTTTTTTATATATGTAATATTATATGAAATATAGAATTCAATAAAATATCTATTTCACATTCCTGCGTAGTTGCAGAGTATTATATATCATTGTAAATCTTCATTTTTTGTTTTTGTAAAGTAAAGATATATGCCATTAGTTTAGTTTGGTTTGGTTTGCACTTTGTACTCATATCGATGTTGTCTGTATGTACTATTGAAAAATTAAATATACATACATATATATGTAGCTATGTATAATCATTAGACGGGTAATACAAATATTTAATTAAAGATAATATTATTTTTGATTTTAATGCTAATTATTTTTATATGTAAAATATTCATTATTAATTTTAAGGGGCACACCCAGTGTGAAATTTCAAAAAAATCGATTTTTTTTTGTTTCATATTTTGGTAGATTACACCTTTAAAAATAATATATTAAAATTTCAAATCGATATCTCAAATATTTTTTGAGTTATAGCAATTTAAAGAGCAGCCGCTCGGCAGCTAGAGAGTCTAATCAGCTACGAGACGTACCTGAGGTGCGTTTTTCTCGAAACAGCATTTTCCGAATTTGCTGCAGTGACTACTCAAAAACAAATGATCCGATCACTATCGAATTTTTTTTCCAAGTTTTATATATAGTTCTCCGTACAATGACCTATCGATTTTTCATTTGATCAAAAAATCGAATTTTGGCGGGCCAAAATCGACCAAAATTTTGGGTAAAATTCGACAATTTTTTTTAAAACGCCGCCATATTGTCAATTTTTTATTATTTTTTTTTATCTTAGGTCATTGTACAGACAATATTATTTAGTTTAACGAGAATTATTTTTTTAGAGACCATCCACGGAGAAGGCCGGAATCACTGCAGCAGTGAAGGACCTTTTTTTTTTCGCGACGTTGGAGATCGACTATAACTTAAAAAATATTTAATTTTTTTCTTCAAAAATTTTACTGTATATTCTTGAAACATGTATAAATATATTCTTAAAATTTTGAAATAATTGATAAAGTATTTTTTTAAATAAAAATTCCCAAAAATCACCTTTTTTCTAGGCTATTACACTGGGTGTGCCCCTTAAGTCAAAAAATAAATATATATTTAGTTAAAAAAATAATTAAGTTTTCACATATAATTTCATACTAGAAATAAATATAATGTATATATACAATATATCTAAAAATATTTATTTTTTTTTAATAAAAATTGTTAATGCAATATTACATATACTTAGATATTGCTATAATTACTTTAAAAGTGTGCTATAAATTTTTGCTGGCAATGATGGAATAAATTTCGAAAATTATGTGCTTGTGCTCATTTTAAATACATATACATATGTATTTGCATACATGAGTGAGTGTACATATGATCTTTATGATATCATGCTTTGTTTATCTAATTATATATATGTGTATGTTTAATAAATTAGTAAAATATCAAATATAAAGATTTCATCTTACGTTGCAATGCATAACTTAAGCGAGAAGTTGGTGGAATCCTGAAAAACAACAACATGACGATGTCCAACCGACGGCACTTGAGCATTAACGTTGAACATACATACACATGTACATATACAGCTAGACTGTTGCTTTGTTGAAACCTTCATTTACCGTTATGTGCATTACCAACAACCAAGCCGTAACCACATAAGCTCACAAGCATACACATTTGAGAATATTCTCCTGCATTTAGGTATGTATGTATGTATGTATGTATGTCTGTCTCGCTGCAACTTGGCCACTCACTGCCTGTGAGACGCTCAGTCGTTCATTTGTCGCTTTGTTTATTTGCTTGTTTGCATTTAGTTAGCTTCTTCGGTTTGTTGGTGGCTTAGTAAGTTCGTTTAGTTTTCAGTTTTTCACTCAAATCGCACATACTCGTACACGTATGTATGCACATATCTCTGTTTTCTTTTTCCGTTTTTAGGTTATTTAATTTTTGGTTTCACTTCAACACAAACACACAGACTTACGGACACCCGCATTTGCTCGAGTTCATATTTGCTTTGGTTTGGCGCTGTTAATGCTTTTGCTGTTGTTCTTGTTGTTGTTGTTGCAGTTGCACGCTCGAAAGTGTTAATTGCAAGTTGATTTTGTGGTCTTGCTGGCTTAGAAATTTTTGTTTATTTTTCTTTCTTATCTATCATTTTCCTTTCTATTTTTGTTCTTGTTGTTAGTTTAATATTTTTTTTTTTTGTATTTCGTGTTTTTTTTTTATTTATGCGTTTCTTTTCAAATTTTATATCAAGTTGTTAACTGCGCGTTGCTCTTTGTTTTAGAAGTTCTTTGTATGTTGCTTATTTGTTGTAATCAAAGACAAATAAAAATTGAGGTAACTTTAGCGGTTAAGTGCTTCCTTTGAGAAACCTTATATTTCAGTTATAAGTAATCATTTTGGGATTTTGCTGTTATTTAATTTATATATTTACTCTATTTCTTTTATCAAAAGTTTAAGTAATCTCAAAGCATTTCGAAGGGGAAAATATAAAAAAAGTTATAAGTTCGATTTATATGTTTTTCTATTCCCACTAAAACTTCTCTAAAGTATAGTTTTGATGCAAATCTATCTCGCATAACTCAAAATTTGGCATTTGAAAATCACAATATTAAAAAAAAAATCTTCAACAAGTCTAGAGTATTTCTAAATTATTTCTATACATAAAATTAGTTTATTTAAGGTAACACAGAACAAATTCTAAGAAACGCTTAAATATTTTCATTAAAAGTTGAAGACTCTAAACTTGGCCAAAATGGTGAGCCTTTAATTTAGTTTTAAGGGATAAAGCCAGTCTAGAGGTTGAAAAGTAGACTCATTGTTCAAAATTTATTGGAGGAATATGAGAAAAGGAATATAATTTCTATTTAATCATTTAATTAAACATATATTGAAGTATAAAGAAATATTCCTTAATTATTATTGTGTTACAAAATGGCGGTGAGAAATTCCAATATTTAATTCATTATTTAATTCATGCTTTTGTGGTTTGATCGATTTCTTACATTTAATCGAAAAACGGCCACGTGCTTCCAAAAAAATGAATTTGTAAAGCTACTATCAAAATTTTAGATAAATCGATGCAATAGGGTCCGAATAATCTGTGCTCCTAGTTTGAAAAATGTGATTTTGAGAAAAACGCTTTTAAAAGTTCAACTATTTGCAATACCTTTTTCACTTTAAAACCAATTGTTAATTGCATTTCTAGGACCCAAAGGTACCTTGTAGGTAAAAAAAAATGCGTTTTTCAAAATCTTAGAGTGGCTTTACGCCTTAAAAAAACAGTTGCTCATGTGCATCTACTCTATATTTCGGTGCTTGTTTTTTTTTATATATATTTGTTTATTCAATTGAATAATCGATAAAGTTTTATTTTGTAGAATTTAAATTTTTTTTTAAAATTTATTTATTTATTTATTTGTATTTATGATACTTCTGTTCCCCTGCGTTTTATTTATATTTTTTTTCTTTTTTATTATTTTACTTTATTAAATTTGATTATTTTATTTGCTATTTTATTAAGTCTTAATTAATATTAATGTACAATACTATATCTTTATTTTTTTGTTGTATTTAATTTAATTCAATTTAATTAACTTAGCTTTACTACAATCTATCTTACTATTTCGTTTTATAATTTTTTAATTTTTTTTTTGTTTTTTTAATGCAATTTATTTTATTTCTTGTTACTTTGTTTACCCTAATTGCATTTTATTCTATATTTTTCAATTTTTTATTTTTTAATTGGCTTAAAATCGTATTTTAGTTCATGTTGCTTCATTTCTGTTTATATGTATTATTTTATTTTTTTTCATTTAATTTTTGTTATTTATTTTTTATTTTAACTTATTTTTTAGGTTATTTTATTTTTGTTTATTATATTTACCTAACTTTACATTATTTGATTTGATTTATTTTTATTAATTTACTTAATTTTATTTTATTCCGTTTTTTTATTTTATATTATAATTTAATTTAATTTAATTTCATTTATGTCATTTTGTTTTATTTTTGTTTCATATAATACTATATCGGTTGTTTATAACAAGATATATTCAACTATTGCTAAAGTAGATACAGATATATACATTTAAATGTTCAAAAATAAACGAACAATTGTTGTTGTTGATAATATAACTATTTTTTGTATTCCTTTATTTGGAGCTCCTCCAGCATTTACAACAACATTTTGGGAACCACACCTGTCGACGAGATAATAAATGGAACAACTATAACCTTGTCGAAGGGCCCCATCTACTTTACTCCTACTGCCAACTACGGATGTTTTTTGCTGTCTTCGCAATAACAGTCCTGAAAATTATGCAAATTAGGTATACCAACTTCAATAAGAAAATCTCATTTTTTCTTGGTTGCAATGACTTGGTCTTGAATTGGAAGCATTAGTCTTTCTGCGTGTTGCAACCATATGGTAAGTTTGAGTCATCAGCGTCGATAACAGGATTGTTCAGTATATGCGAATGCCGGCAATGTACTTTCAGTCATTTAGTAACTTCTGTTATTTTGTCAGTTTAAATGTTTCTGTGGGCCAAAGTGTACGTCTATCGTCCCCTTTGTATATTGCTATGTGAAGAAATTTTTTTTGTTCTGTGCATAACACCGGTAGTTATTCTCCATCTTATAATATTGTGATGAATTGTTCTTCTTTGCCTAAGACCTAGATATTTGTAGGCTTCGCCAGTGTCCAAAGCCTTTATACATTCACTCTCTGCTAGTGCGAAATTTCGTAATACCTCTTTGCCGCTTTCTACACTGAGTGTTTTAGACTAGTTTAGGCCAAAGGACATGCATTAGTCTCTAGTCAGCTTTAGATGAAGTGAGGACGAAACGGGTTAAGTGCAAGGCAAAACCACAAAATGCTTAAGCTGTACCCTTACAAAATACATCTTCATTTGTTTTATTTTTTTCATTTTATTTTTGTTTATTTTTTAAAATGATTTATTTAAAATAGTTTAATATTGTATTAATATATATTATTTTAATTTCATTTATTTTAACCTAATTTTATTTATTATATTTAGTTTTATTATTATTATTATATTTAATTTTATCTCATTTAATTTAAGTTCACATGCATTAATTTTCTATTTTAACTTGTTTCTTTAGATTTTCTTTATTTAATTTAATTTACTTTGCTCTATTTTATGATACCATATTTTAATTTATATTAATATATTTAATAAAATAATATTATTTTAAAATTTATTTTTGCTATTTTCTTTTACTTTATTTTTATAAAATAAAAGCATAATATTTTTTTCTATTTAAATTTGTTTCTTATGTTTTCCCATTTCATTTATATTAATTTACTTTCATTTATTTTATTTTTATTTATTTTTTATTTATTGTAGTTTAATAAATTTTATTTTATTTATTTATTTTGGTTTGTTTTATTTAGTTTATTTCATTTTATTTTATTTGTATTGACTTAATTTTATTTTATTCTATTTTCCTGTTTCTGCATATATTCTGGTTATGTCTTACCTTTACCTTAATTTTAAGGGTATTTATTTTGATATAATTTTATTTTATAATTTAGCATTAATTTTTTTTGTGTCACTATTTTTTTATGTTTACAATATCTTAAATCTTTTTTATTATAATTATATTTTTGTTCCTTTAAATATTATTTATATTTACTTCCGTCTTTTCACATTTGGACACTTATAAAAAATATCTTAGGCTTATTTTGTAATGTTTTTAGAAACCGTTAATTTGTAAAACTCCAAATTTTATTTTCAAACTGCGCTTAACAAAAAAAAAATCTTTCTGACACTCAAGTAACAGAAAGTTAACTGTTATTCATATAATTTTATTATTTTTATTATTCAGATTTTAACAGTTGCACTTTAAGGAATTTTTTTTTTCGAAATCAGTAGAAAAAATTATTTTTTACATTTAAACTGTGTGGTTAATTATTTTGAAAACTTTTTATGTTGAAAATTAAAAATAATCGAAATGTGAAACGAAGGCGTGTTTGTGTGTGCGTGTGCACTGCGAGAGAGAGTAAGTGGTGTTGTAGCAAATGAAGGAAAAACCGTTCTGATCACAGCTGCCAACTGGCACAGCTGTTGAGCCTCAACTGCGCGCTGGAGCCACAACTTAACGGTAAATAGGCCAAGCAATACACAACACTTGACTTTGCACTTCGCACGCAACTAACTGTACCGTAAGTGGCAAACACTAAGTGCCAAATGCACCTTCGGCTGATTCTACGCGCGCTCATCTGTGGCTCGGGCGAGTGAGTAGCAGCTGCTGCCACAAGTGCTGCAGCGAAGATCAGCACGCCAGCGCTTTAGCGCTCTAACTCTTTTCGCTTCTGACTTCCGACCTCAACTTCGCCTGCGGACTTCGGGTGTTCGGGTGTTCGAGTGTTTAACTAATGACGAAGCTGGTGTTGTGTCGGAAATGTAATCGTGCATTGAATATGATGATGATTTATGGTAGGCAGGCAGGCAGGCAGGATAAGAGTGGCAGACAATTGAGATCTGGCCTGGCCTGTGGGTGAGTGCAGGTGTTACTGTGATAGTTTGTGGTGGGTGGATGCGCGTGGACACTGTTGCACTACTTTACTTTTTACAGGTCGTGGTCTCGCAACTGTGCCCGTTACACGAGTCAGCAAGCGGCCGAATGAAGTGCAGCCAGCGGTCGTCGTGTTTGCAGTAACGGTACTTTTACGTGATTACACGTATGTGTGTGCAAATGCATGTGAGCACCGCGCCCACTTCACAATGACGGCCACATTAAATGCCGCAGTAGCCCAGCCAATGAGATGCATTCGAGTGGGATACTTTTTTGGAGGGCTCAAAACAAAACATCATCGAAAATGTCATTTTTGAAAATCAAAAATATTTTTTTTGCATAATTTTTCAATAATATTTTCTATTTATTATTTTTTGTTTTTTTAATTTTTTTTTGATGTTAGATTTGAAAAACTTCTTTCAGCGTATCCTTTCTTTAAATACTCAGTTATAATTTTTTAGTCTTAAGATTGTACCTTTTCGAAAAATAACCATAACTTTCTTAATTTTTAAATACCATGCAACATTTTTTATTTTCACAAATGATTTTTTAAATTTTTTAAAATTTTTTAACCCAGATTGTTATTATAATACACTGTTTTTACTTCAATTTAAATCACAATAAACAATAAAAATCCGTTACTTTGAGAATGTCACTTGCAGTGTCCGAGAAATGCTTTGCAATCTTGCTTTGTTTTGCCTTAAACTAGACACGTTTGCTATTGTTGTTGTTCAATTTAACTTATTTCGATTTGAAAACTATTTATTATTGCATTTGTATTAGTTTGTGTTTTGGTGTTGTTGTTGTTGTTATTGCTGTTGTTGTTGTTGATTTTAGTTGTCTGTATATAGAGTATGTCCACTAAGCTTCACAGCTCGGAAGCGCTATCAACTACACCGTTGCGTGGGAAATTATAAACTGATTCCTCGTTGGTGCTGTAATTCTTCAGCAGCTCCATTCTTGGATGCTCAGCATAGCTCTGCTGTGCTCAGCGTCAACTTACACTGCTGCTTGCTGGCTGGCTAAACACACATAGTTTGGTGCGCTGCGCTGCGCTGCCCGCAGTTCAGAAGGACTTTGCCGACGCAGCGTTGAGCGTCAGCAAGCAGCATCCGTTGATTCGTGCCTTCGCTTGCTCGTTTCAAGTTCGCCCTTAACGACACGAGTGTGCTTGTGCTGCCCTTGATGACACCACCGTGCGGCCATCCTCACTTGGCCTGCTTTTACTTGTTATCACGTCGTGTGGTGTTCGTGTGACTTCGTTTTTGTTTTGTTTTGTAGCTCCTTGTGGAAGCAACACGTTGAAAAGTTGAATGAGTGAAAGTTGAGTAAAAGCACAGTGGCGCTCTTTGACTCGAGATGGAGTGTGTGAGAGAGAGAGAGAGAGAGTGCGAGTGCTGAGTGCAGTTTCTTTACAATTTTAATCTTCTCGTTCAATTTTGGAAGCTATTTTCCTGCTAACGGCTGGACTAAAATTAGTTCTGGGTAGGCAGTTTTTCTAAGCTTTTCACTAACAGTGACAGTTTTAAAGGCTTAAATTTTTGTTCGCATCACAGTAATTCACTCGTTCTTTTGGCGCGCGATGGACTCAGTTATTGTGCCTTCACTCAGCGGTCACGTGTTGCATGCGCGTTTTGAGTGAAAGTTTCGTCGGGAGTTGTCGGTTATATTTCTATGTTTTGTTTTTGCTTAGCTGATAACACCGTTAGGGGCGGTGGCGTTGGCCTTCGTGTGCTCGGCAGTTGACGTTTGCTTCACTGTCACTACTATTCTTCTTCTTCTTCTTCTCGTTCTTCCTGTTCTTCTTCTCGTGTGCATCTCTGCCTTTTTGTTGTTTGTTGTTTCTGTTGTTATCGCTGCAAGGATTTGTTTTTGCATTTACTGTTGGTATTTATTATTGTATTATTATTTGTTGTTGTTTAAGGTGTGGTAAGTGGGTGTGTTATTTACATACACGGTGCGTACTTCTATGATGAGTATGTTGTTGTTGTTGCTGTTGTTGTTGTTGTTGCTGTTGTTGGTATTGCATTTTTGTAAACACCATTATATCTACACGGCTGCATGGTTTGGATGGGTCGTTGTTACGTTGCAACTCGAAAAGTTTGTCTGTTGTAATTCCGCGAAGTTGTCGAATAACAATTGCTGTTTAAAGGTTTCTCGTTGTTTAAATTTTATGTTTTGGAGAAACCTCAAAGCGCGTAGTATGGAGTTTATTAATAGATACATAATTGGGGGCTAGCATTGTACGTGCTACGCGTGTGCAATATAAAGAAAGAAGAAATTTTAATTTTGTGATTTTCAGCGCTTAATAAATGTTGCCTGCCGGCTCTCCAAACTTCAAAGTGTCCAAATTGCTGCTCGTGACTACAGTTCCAGAGTTTCTAGCAATTTCTAAAAGGTCCTCATTTTTAAAGGAAGGATTTGCCTTCATCCTTGGAAAGTCCATTATCCACTAGCAGTAGGTTTGTATTGCGTTTGAAATAGTCCCTCATGGCTGACGCTTTGTCTGCTTTGAGAATTGAAAAGTTATTATCTCCAGAGAGAGGTATAGAAGACGGTGGAGAACTTTTCTTAAAGTAAAAAAAATAAAAAAATTGCATTCCAAAGTCAACTACTCTTCTGCTCTTACGATGCCTCATCAATACCTATGCTAACTGCGGAGGAAGATGGGCCATTCTTAAAAAGCTTAAATATCGGAGCTACCAGTTAATTTGTTTTGTAAGAAAAAGCGCGCATCGACAGTAGAAAAGAATGAAGGAATCATTCCCACTTATGCAATTGATCTCATACATCTCATACATAGTTTGAATAAGGTTAAAGTAGTAGTTCAGCTTAGAATAACAAGAAAACTGCTGAATAGGTTCGTCGTAGGGCAGCTTCTACTGATTTTAGAGCGGCTGGTTAAGAGCTTAGGCAAAATGTTCCACTTTGTCACATAAATAAAAGACAAACTCGAACCACACCATTAGAATACACCCGCAGAGCTCTAGAACTAACCTTCGAATCTCTTCCGAGCTGTTGTGTATTACACTGGTTAGCCAAGGGTGGTCTGCTGGCTGCAGGTTTCAAGCTACTACTCGCGGAATTCAATGTAAGGGAGTGGAAGATCAATCGATTGTTAATCAATTTTCGTTGTGAGTAAGTAAATTCCATTAAATTAGTCTGGGTGCCCAAGCCTATGGGAATCGCTACAACAACAACAGCATGTTACTTCGATAGATTTGTGCCATGGCGAGGCGGGTGTATCGTACATATGGTATGTTGGAAATTTTGGGTTGTGGTGGAACTGTTATCACTCGCAGACTTCATCCCCTGCCTGTGTAAAGATTTCTCCGCACGATTCTAACTGTGATCTATCGGCTAGCAACTCAAGTATTGTGTGGCGTAGCTCCATTTCGCACACAGTTGCTTTTTTAATTATTATAATTAATTTTTTACAATTTTGAATGTTGGTCGGTTTAGGTGTCGAGACCGGGACCACCAGGTTCGAGAAATCATACTTACATGAGATCGAAAAGATTACAGTAAAAATGTAAAAATCAAATGGTAGAGGGAAAAACCCAGCGCTGTCCAGATAGTTCCAGTGTAGGGTCATTTTTGGTTGAAATCACGGGTTATCTAAGTGATTCGCCAGCAGCAAGGTCTCTGGAGACTTCCCCACTAAAATAGGATATTACTTTTTTATTGGCAGATTTCTATAGTTTCAATTCTATCTCATTTCCATATAACGGTTATAGTCAAAGTATCAGAGACCATTGAATCAGGAGCTAAGTGGTATTATGGACTTAAAAATATTTTGGTTGCTCTGCTAAATCTCGGTTGGTTCAGACCTTAAGCCTCCGAATATTATAACATCCACCTCAGGACTGTCATATTTCACAAAGAGGCAAACATGAGACATATCCATTATCAGATAGGAGGTAGTTCCCCCAACTGTAGAGCTAAGCAGAGAAAGTATAATGTTCTACAGTTGAGATCACATTGTGATGATACTAAATTCATTGGCTTCAACAACAACAAGGAAGCTAGGCGATTGAGTCTAGTTGTGAACATGAGCAAGACGAAGTTTTCTTCTGTCATCAATCAAACAGGCTCTTCTCCATGAACAAAACCCAAAGTTTACAAGTTTCACAGTACTGGAGAAAGCCGATGAGTGTTTACTATAAGGAGCTTTTAATTCATGTCAAAAATACACCCAGAAGACTTGACATTCCCTGCCGTGGGTTGACCGCAATTAGAAAAGTTAATTTTCTGGAAGTTGGAAGAATGCAGACTCGAACCCTGGCCTTTCGAATGGAACTACACAATTCTAAACACTCGGCTATCGTGTGATTGACATATATATATAATTGGCGCTTTGTAACCGCTGAAGCGATTTTTCGGCCAAGCTCCTCCTCCAATTTGTTGTTTTGCGTCTTGATGTTTTTCCAACAAATGGAGGAACCTACAGTTTATACTAAGCCGCCTCCGAACGGCTGATGATTTTATTACGAGGAGCCTTTATTTCATGTCCGAAATACACTCGGCTACAGCGGCCGTCAGCGAATAAATAGACTTTGGCTTTGCATGGCATCTGGGCAAATGATAATATCCAGCTTCGGAAATATTCTCCAGAGGTAGCAGAGGAAGATGAAGACTTCCACGCCGTTGGAAAGAACAGGCGGAGTAGAAACTGGCTCAATTTGGAGCCACGAGTTTGCGCCGCAAGGTGAAGAGAAGAAAGTTCTGACGCGCTGTTGTTGGACCGGCAATAATAACGTAAGCGGCACCTACTTCAGTTAACGAGAAGAATTTCTTCAATGTATACAAATCAATACTTAAACCATTAAAGTAACTAAATTCGGCAATTTCCTTATGCACAACAACAAAATCAACAACAAAAATATGAATTAGAAAAATCAAAATTTCATCAGCTTTAGAAGCTGTGATTATTTCATACTTTTTGCTTCGTTTTTTTTTTGCTACATTTATAACGGTATTTCACAATATCCCGCTCGTAGCTCGATCGTCTCACTCCCTGTAAATTCCTTCCGCTCATTGTCTACCTTTGCTGCTGCTGCTCTCTCGTGCTTTCGACATGGTTGATTGGCTTCTTTGCGTTGCTTACATTTTGCTCTTTGTTTACTTGACTTCCGTTCAACGCCTTAAGGAATTTGGCATTACATAGAAAAATACTATATTCATATACATACATATATATGGTATATACTCGTACGTGCATACACACCTGTATATATTCATAAGCAGAGTTCGCGGAAATATGGCATACCATAATATTAAAATATAGACAGCAATATGTGTGTGAGTTTATCGATATAATCATGTGTGTGTGTTATACATACATATGTATTTTCCTCATATATAAACAGTCATTGAAACCGCCAAACACTGGCATTTACAAGAAATTCTAGGCAAAAAACAAAAAAAAATCGAACCAACTCACCGTGAGTCGTCTTATATTATATGAAATGATGAAAGCCAACAGAAGAAGAAGAAGAAGAAGAAGAGGTATTGGAATAAAATCATACGCTAACAATGTTTACGAAAGCTAATGAATATGCCAAGCAAACAAAACTGAAACTAAATAAAGACATTGTGGCCCAGCTTAAGCGGCACAAGCGGGAAGCGTCCCCTCTACGCCCCAAGGCATTGTTTCGTTGTATTCGTGCGATGTAGTATGTTGTGGTATTGCGGGGACAAGGTCGCGTCAATAAATTCAGTGCGAAACCGCGAATAGTTCATAGACGATTTAACTTTATTAATTTAGAAAGTAAACTTATTCCAAGTGCAAATATTGAGGGATCATCATGAATTTGAGGCTTACTTCGCCTTGTTTCGCTTTACTTAGGTTAACTTTGCAATTTTCGCGGTTACTATTAATAGTGTGCTTACTTATGTATGTATGTGTGTATGTATGTGTGTATGTATATATGTATTTATATGGGTGATGGAATCAATTAAAGTGTAGATTTTTGTATAAATAATATTGCCACCGCTTATGAAGGATTAAGAGAACGAAAGAGCACTTCCGATAGTCTGGTGAGCCTCAATAGATCTATAAAAATGACGTTAGTTAGATAATCCAACCGCATGGTCCTAAAATATTGAACCTCAATACTGCCTAAAGCAGGGTAAATGCATTACAAGTCGATGAGCTTTTCCTCCTTCTCATCATATTAGACCAAAGCAGCCAAAGCGGCTCAAAAAATTAATTTAGTTTATAGGTCCGATACTGTAAACGAACGTGTAGCACAAAAGTGGTTTACTAGGTTCCGTTCCGGTAATTTCGATGTCAAAGATGCACCACGTGTCGGGAGGCCTGTCGTCGAAAATTGCAATAAACTCATGGAAATAGTGGAAACAGACCATCACCTGAGCACTTATTTAATTGCTGAGGAACTAAAGATAAGCCAGAAAACCGTTTGGAACCATTTACATAACCTTGGTTTCAAAAAGAAACCACACGAACTAACGCCAAAAAACATGATGGACCGAATTTCCATCTGCGAATCTCTGCTGAATCGCAACAAAATCGACCCATTCCTGAAGTGTTTGGTGACTTGCGATGAAAAGTGGATCACTTGCGACAACGTCAAGCAAAATCGGTCGTGGTCGAAACGCGGTGAGCCGGCGGGAAACGGTGGCCAAGCCAGGATTGACGGCCGGGAAGGTTTTGCTGTGTGTTTGGTGGGATTGGCAAGGAATCATCTACTACGAACTGCTCCCCTATGGCCAAACACTAAATTCGGCTCTCTACTGCCAACAACTGGACCGCTTGAAGGCAGCACTCATCCAGAAGAGGTCATCTTTGATCAACAGAGGCCGAATTGTGTTCCATCAGGACAACGCCAGGTCGCACACGTCTTTGGTGGCGCGCCAGAAGCTCCAGAAGCTCGGATGGGAGGTCCTAATGCAGCCACCAAGTGATTACCATCTACCATCTTTTTCTATCCATGGCGAACGCGGTTAATGGTGAGAAGTTGGCCTCAAGAGAGGCCTGTGAAAATTGGCTCTCCGAGTTTTTTGCCAATAGGGACGCAGCCTTCTACGAGAGGGGTATAATGAAGTTGGCATCTCGTTGGCAACAAGTTTACGAACAAAACGGCGCATATTTGACTTAAATCGAAGAAATGTACACAAAGTTATCATATTTTGAAAAATCAATAAAAAAAAACCGAACGAACCAATTACTTGACCTAATATTTGCAGTTCCTGCATCATTTACTATAAGAAGCTCTGCCTGGTATTTCTGCCTGTCGTCTTATCAGAGAGTGCATGGTTAAAACTCCTATTACCTCATACAAGTTGCTTCTTTTTATGTAGAACATTTCTAGTGATCTCCGTTTCAGCTGGCTTAGTTGAGTTCCAGCTTATCTCGGTCTGTTTATAAGTAAAGAAAATTCCTACAGAAGCAGTTTTCATAGAGGTAAAAGGTAAGTCAATGCATTCTCTATCTAGTGTAATCTGTCTGCACATACTTTGCCTGGTAAGCTTATCCGCCCAATAGTTTCTATGTCCCGACTTTAGTTTTGTCAGAATTTTTCCAAACTATAGATGCAGCTCTCTGGATATCAGGACGTCATTCACGGGAGGAACCTTGATGAAGATGTACATCTCGTAACAAATCGATGAATGCAGTCCGATTAGAGTACTTGAATGATGTGCCTGGGGCCTTATTAGCAATGTTTATTTGTCTCTTTCCCTGCCAATAGAGTCTTGATGTATTTGCACTTTAAGCAGAGTAAAGGAGTGCAGGCAGTCCCAATAATTTTGGATGATTAACAGTCGAAGTTTCGATCTCGTGAACTTTGATATTCAAGTCGGTACACTTTCGTCGTAGTTTTCGCAGGGAAATGTCATCGGATAGAAGTTAAAATTTGAACAAAGGCCACCAATTGCATGCCCGGACGCCAACATTAAGCTCTCATCGGAATATGAGATCAAGACGACATCGCCTGGTTGTTAAATATGGTAAAAAAAACTTTAGGAGAAAATCCCATCCTGTGAAACCTTTAGTAAGGACACGATGATAATGAGACGTCCTCCATATCCGATAGTGATAATGTGTTATTAAAAGCTTTGACAAGGTCACAGCCACCACGTCATGAGTTATCTGGATGTTAATGTCATTTGGCATGGTAGTGCTGCTGTGCACTTTACGGAAGGCGTACTGATGTGGTGGTTAAGGAAGCAGCAAAGACTTAAGTGTTCTCGCTACTGGGAAGAGTATAGATAGCGATGGATACGACTTCCCTTTGTAGGCATGCTTCCTCGGTTTTAGTAGCGGGAGCAACTCACCCCATCTACACATGTCGGATATCGATAGAGACAGTTTGAAGACTTCTCACGAAGATTAGTTGTATAGTTAAATACCCATACATGTCTGGTATGATTAGAGTGGTTAAAGGCAGGTTGAGCACCTTCTACGATTGCCACTTCCATGCACTGGAATGATTCTGGATATTATATAGCCAAGGGCTGACACTTTTTCGGCTACCTAACACTGCTTAGGTCACTGCGATATAATTTTGTACAATGTGCCATATTTTATTTTGATTAAAACCCTATTATCCTTTCCCATGGCTAATAAACATAATTGCAATACAACCTTTCACCAAAGGAACACATACCCACATTCGCATATGCATTTTTGTACGAGACACAGGTATGGGGCTCACTTGATCCAATAGTTGCCACCGCTTCAACAACCAACCCTCAGAGTGCCACAGACCCCCATCACCCATCGCCATCACCATCACCATCGCCCAACAAGCAAAAGCGAAAACTTATGGTCCGGAGCGCAAAAATTTTGTATGTTCATCAAAAACATATTTCCGCCAGAGAATGTGCAATGCAACGGAACGTAAAAAAAATCGTATGCAAAAACAACAAAAAAAAGAAGCAAAATACATGGCACACCGCTCTCCCTCTGTTTCTCTCCCACTCTCGCACTTACTCTTCTTCTAAATCTCTAAACCACCACGGTTTGGTTGTAACTTTGCTTTATTTTATATATTCTAAGCATAAACATAATATATTTGGTGTTGTTGTTTTTGTTCTACTTGTTGTTGTACAATGTTGTGGAATTTTTACTATAGAGATAATTCAAATGACAGCTATTTTGCGTATTTCATGTGGCTTCCATCCACTTCTGCTTGTTCTTCTTTTGCTTTTGCAGGTTGCCACATATTTTTGCTTTTGTTTTTTTTGTTTTTTGTTTTATGCTTCTGTTAGTAAATATTTTATTTTTGTTTTACTTTTGGTATTTACTTAGTTGTTTTTTTTTTTTTTTGTTTTTTAGCTTTGGTATGCGCCTTTGAAGCCACATCAGCTTAGCTGAGCTCTGCTTCTTCTTGAAGTCGTGCACTCGCAGCGTACACTTGTTGTAAGTAAGTTTAGCCGAGGCTGAGTCAACAACTTATGTATGTAAATTGTAACTGCGTTTGGACTTAGATCTAGACGAGATGTGGAGCTGCAGAGGTGTTGAAAGGGAGGAGGAGGCGTTGGCAGTCGGTTGAGTTGATTTTGTCAGATGCGGGCGTTGTTAGTTGTTGTTGTTGTTATTGCTGTTGTATGTAATTTTTGTAACGTTCATCTACATATAGGTAGGTATTCATTGCTTTTATAAATATTTAAGATTTTTACTTTAGCATTCAGCCACCAAACCAGTCTTAGCCGCATCAAATTTCATCTAATACACTAGTGGTAAGAATTGGAGTATCAAAAAACATGTTAACCGAGATAAAGGGCGAGAGAGAAGGAAAAGGAGAGAGAGAGGGAGGGTGATAGATGGGAAGAGAGAGGAAGGGAGGGAAGGAGGAAAGGAAAATATCAGCAGCAATTAATAGAGGGAGAGTTAGAGAGAACGAGAGGTAGGGGGAGAAAGAGTGGCGATAGAGAGAGAGAGAGAGAGAGAGGAAGAAGAGAGAGAGAGAAGGAAAAAGAGGGAGAAGAAAAAGAGAGAGAGAGGAGGGGAGAGAAAGAACATCAACAGTCATTAGGAGAGAGAGGACGAGAAAGAGAGTAAGAAAGAGGAAGTAGAGAGTGTATTAACAGAAAGAGAAGAGAGTTAATGAGAGTCTCCTAAACCAACTTCTTGAAGGTAAAATGGTAGACTTTCATTTCACGTCCAATATCGATAACAAAATTCAACAAAATTAAACTACACAAAATGTGGTTTCAAGAATTCTTATAAAGTTTTGACTAAAAAATGGCATAAGTTTTAAAAATGTGAGTCTGCTGTGAGTAAAGCAAGAGCTTACGAGTGGTATAAGCGTTTTCGAGAAGGCCGTGAAGACGACGAACGGCCCGGATGCCCCAGCACATTAGCAAGCAATAAGAGCGTGGAAGAAGTGTGGGAAATGGGAACGAATGACCGCCGAAACACAACCAGAGCAGTCGCTTCAAATACGTCATTGCTTGTTCGCGAATTTTTTGCTCAAACGAAGCTTTTACCTCCATACGTATATTCATTCGACATGGCTTCGTGTAACTTTTTTCTATTTCCAAAAGTAAAGAGAATCTCAAAGGACCGAAACCCTTTTTTTGAACGAATATATAGTTTTATTTTATATTTTCCTTGTTCCTCTAATATTTTTCTCACTACTGTACTTGTGTTTGCGTACAAATGTGTGTGTTTTGCTTGTATAAAACGGTTTGTTTACCACTTAAGCGCCAGCACACAACACATTTTAGCTTTGTGCCACATTTTGTGGCAATGCCAGCATGTTTTTTATTGTTTTTTTTTTGGATTTTTTCATCAACTTACTTACAACAAATATGATTAACATTTTGTCAAAGTGAAGGCGAAACTCTGCGAACAAACACTCACATATATTGTACTTACATGTACCTGCATATATATATATATATGAGTGTGCTCGGGTTATGATCTCGTGATTATTCCTGTCAAATTCAATTAATTAAACAATTTAAAGTAGAATTAGTTAATTGTGATTTACCGTTAGTTATTATTTTTCCTTTTGAGTCAGTGGATTAAACAAGATCAGAGAGAGACTTAAGAGCAGGCCAATTTTTCTGGTGTCTAACTAAGCAACGAACGGTCTCTGAAGCTCTAGAAAATCCTTGCTTATGTAAGTGGCTAAGGTAAAAGTTGAGGTCTCGCACATAAACAAAATTTGTGCGCTCAGATGAAGCATTGCATTAACCCAGATAAGAATCAAATTAACATACGGTGCGCATTAAGCCTCTGGAACGGGTTCAAGATACCTGCGTGCGTGATATATTAGATGGTAGATAATTCAAGGTCGTTTCCAATTTGGTAGAGTCCACTTACTACTTGCCGACCAGAGAATAATAGGAGACAGGCAAGGTAATCGGTAATGGTGAAAGTAGGTGTAGTAAAAATTAAACCATTATTTATGCTTTTCGTATCCAGTCTTATTCAAATGGTTCCAAACGGTTTTTTGTGCAATCTTTAGCTCTTGGGCAATGGAATAGTGCTTACATGACTTTATGATGATTTTATCGACATTTTCAACAATTCACCTTTCACTCTGTGAAGTATCTTTTACAACAGGGCCATAAACGCTATTCACAATTTCAGACGCCTGCCTTGAGTTTTTGCCCTTGCTGTAAAACATAACGTAAAATATAGAGTATTTTCTCTTTGCCAGTGTCCATCTTTGACGCAAGCTCAAACAAAACTGAATCAAACAATCACAAAACTGTCAGAAAGGCTTTTTTAGTACGAAATGTCATCTTTCTAACGCCATCTAGCGGAACCCGATGGGACTTATACAACGCGAGATACAGATAAAAAACGCCACCTACTGGAAAAATAATGCATTTCTTTTTACTAGACCAATGTATTTATGTATTTGCCATTTGGTCAGACGAGGAAAGGAGTAATTTTCTTCTGTGACTACCGCATTACCGAAAGTACCACCAAACTTAATGCCTACAACTTCGTCTTCCAAGCAGGGGTTTTGTTCATAACTTTAGCTAAACTGGAAAACGTTATTATGTTCGTGAAGTCAAATGATTTTAAGCGGTTATTCGGCTTAATGGGATTTTTAGGTGTTCAGCGACTCACAAACAGTAAAAATGCGAGGTTTTATTGTTATTAGGGCTTTGAGCTAATGTCAATCATGCAATCTAATCCGGAGTGAAAAGAAAAATCTGGAAGAATTCAAATATCGTGCCAATATAAAGAAGGAAAATCAGTTGCGGCCATAATGAATGAGATGTCATTGGCTTAGGACGACTCTTGTACGGGAAAACCCATTATGTACAATGGCACAGTTTATTTAAACAAGGGAATTCCTTAAAGAAGACTTGAGGCTGGTCAGGAGCAACGCGGTAGCCACGCCAGAACTTATCTAAAAAGTTGAAAAAATTTTCATCGACAAAGCACGACTAAAGAAGAAACAACTCTCAAAAATAGTTAGAGCATCAGATAAAATTATTTTCAAAATCTTGCACGATCAACTTGTGATCACTAAGATAAGTGCAAATGGATGCCCAAAATACTCGCGAGTCCACAAAAACAACAGCGCTTAAAGTATTCACGTGCATTTTTGGACCTTCGTAATGAAGATAAGTATGTTGCTTTGAGTTGAATTGTTACTGAAGACGAAATTTGGGTTCATCATTATGAGTCTGCGTCGAAAGAGGACTCCAAAAAAAGTATACAGTTTGCCCTGAGAAGTATAAGATGTCGCAGTAAGCTGGGAAACTCATGGCAATGGTCTCTTTGAACTTTGAAAAAAAATTTTAGTGATCGATTATGAAGACAAAGGTGTTCTCATAACTGAAGAATACTACGCTTAAATATTAGAGCGACAAAAAGAGCTAGTAAAGGAAAAATATGGGAGAATTGACGTAAGTTGTACGACAAACTACCCGTCCACAAGAGCCACGTTGCTTTGGCCGCCTAGTATCGATGATTAGAACCACGCGCCCTACAGCCAATACCTGTCCTAGAGCGATCACTACCTGAATCCAAAAATAAGAAAAAGAGCGGAGGATTAAAAATTTCTCACTGATGATGAAGTAAAGGAGGAAATTTATGGTCCTTTGCGCATTGGCAATGTCGAATACTGGTGACGATAGCACGATGAGCTGTACGAGCTATATCATGATATTGACATACGTGTAGTTCAGCGAATGAAGAGACAGCGGCTACGCAGGCAAGGTCATGTCGTCGGAATGGATGAAAGCACTCCAACTTTGAAAATATTCGATGCAGTATCCGCTGGTGGAAGCAGAGGAAGAGGAAAACCTGCACTCCGTTGGAAGGATCAGGTGGAGAGTGACCTGGCTTTACATGGTATTTTTGACTGGCGACAGACAGCGAAAAGACGGAACGACTGTCTTCCACGATCATAAAAGCGCCCCCTCGTAGTAAGGAATGCGATTTGGTGTTTTTGAGGCAGGTAACAGATTACCAAAATTGGGTTCTTTTCCACATAGTGGAAAAGGCATAGAAAACTCTACTCTAACTGCCTAATACATTCTTAGCACCATACAATTTTTCCTAAAAGAGTAGACCTCAAAAGAGGAATACTTAAGGTTCGGGAGCTCTTTCAATCATAAGTGTACCACTATATTATTATGACGCTAAGTGCATTCCAGACAGATAGAAATAGTTATTTGCAGTAAGCAACAGAGAGCTTAATACTTTTACACAGTGATGTCCTCTCCAAAGCAATAAATTGGAATAGGCTGAATGCTGAGCATGCACACACGATGACGAAGCCTGTTCAGTCGCTTGAGAGTTATATCTTTCGTGAAGCCCCTAACCTTAGTTTTGTAGAACTGTATGTGCCAGGGTGGAGAGCAGTGAAAATAATTGTCAAATAGACTTCATAGCTCTTGTGGGTATAGTTGGCGTATTCTAAGGCTCTCAGTTCAATTTAAAGACCAGACCAGACCAATGGGGATTCCTTGAATTGCACGTGAGGCTGATAATAGTTTCTTTGTCGCTCAATACCTACGGTCCTCTTTGGTGAGATAAGGAGTTACCTATTTTGTGTTACATGCCGACTGCACAACTTTGCTATGATTAAACCTCAGCTTTACCACTACTTTCCTCTATCATGGAGCTGGCGGGAGTGTATTTTAAAGAACTCTACATAACTTTTTGGTACTACTAAGGCTCCAAGTCGTATATACGAACACCTTTTTTGGAAAGAAACTCACTAAAAGCTCACTCTTAGCTCATGTTGTATTCAGTTTCACTGGAAATCCTTTAATTTAAAAAACTCCGTCTTTAAAATTTCTAAAAATTTTATTCTTCAAACAACAACGCACGTCTTTACTTTTTGGCAATTCACTATACACTCGCAAATCATTGTGTAGTAGAGCAGCTTGGGGCGCGCTCATGTTGCATGCCATTTCCTACATTTCCATTCACGTTTCTTCATCAGTTTCATTCCGGTTCAGTTTACCCGCCATTTTGTGAGCGAGTCCGCTGCGGTGCGGTGTTTTCCCCAACGGCGCATTGGCCACGCGTCTCAGTTGCAAGTTGCAAGTTGCAAGCTCTTACAAGCGTTGGTCATTTACTTACGACACACACACACACACACACTCGCGCACTCATGGTTTCGTTGGTTTGTTTTCCTGTTTTTTGCTTTGTGAATGACCTCCACTTGTTGTTGTTCTTGCGTCTTTTGTTGTTATTGTGTTTTTGTATTTTTATTTTGGTTTATTATTCTCCTCCTGCCGTTAGTCTCCCAAAAATGTTGGCAACATTTTCGACTGTTATGTGTATATTTGTACGTGTATGCTATGGTTGTGTATGCATGTGCTTGTGTATGTGTGAGAGTGTGTGAATAATATGATGTGCAGCACATAGCAATGCAACAAGAAATTGGAATTTGGTATGCCATTTGTTGGACGTAGGTCAGAGGGCCAGTGCTGAGTGCTGAGTGCCGAGTGGATGGGGTGGAGTAGGTGGAGAAGATGATGGAAGGTAATGTAGCATTTATGCAGCATGCGGCAGGAATTTTCAATAACTCGAGGTGAAATTCTCTCAGTAATCTGAAATTTAGTGCCGCACTGAAGGTTGACGTGCATCCAGTAGCGGACGCACACCAGTGAGGATGTATATGTATGTATGTACGAGTATATATGGTATGTATATGCTATGTAAGTGTGTTCACCTTTTTTGTTTTCTAGTGTTTTTATTTCATATTTTAAGTAGCGTCGCTTGTAAAATTTTGTAAATATTTGGACTCTGAAAAATATCTTGTGATTTTTGCTTTAGATTATTTAATTTTTATATTTTAATTCATCAGTTAATTTTACAACAATAAAAAATCATAATTTTTGTTACTGAAACACAAAAGAATTTATAAATAATAAAAAGACATACTCGTATATTAGTTTTTACTGGGTATAGATACAGTCACGGGACCAATTCTTACTCTTGGGCCCACGTTACACGCCCTAGAAACGTAAGAAACCCTCGGATAAGATGCAGTAACTAACCTCTGTGGAGCCTTAGGTCTGAGGTAAAAGACAGCAGGCCCAGACCCAGAAGGGCTTCGCTGAAGTCTAAAGTGGAGTTTGGAAAGCTGAGCAGTCGCCGTGTCTTGGTCCCTGTTATCTCGCTCAGGTCTCCAAGGGTTGCCGCCTCTAGAGATTTCACCCTACTCCTCAAAAGTGCGGGGCATTAGCACGGAAAGTGCATTTCAGGTGTTTTTTCCTGCCTGCAACTTCTGCAGAAATCATTAGATGGTGCGCCCAATCATTCTACATGCCCGTCCAATAAGACGTGGTTCTGTAAGAAGACCTACAACTGTAGATATCTCCTTTCTTTCAGCTCGATAAGATCACGTGACCTTCTTCTTTTCCATTCGCGTAAAATTGTTTTGGCCAAGTTACATGAGTTCAGACTTCTTCATCTTAATTTAGCATCTTTAATGAACAACTCTCTCATATTAAGCTTACAAGTGGAAAGCGGCATGCCCAAACTCTTCTATGATGGCGAAAGTGGAAGGGAAGTGGCCTTCCTTGCAAGATCGTCCACCATCTCATTACCCGGTATGTTATTGTGACCCAACATCTATACCAGGTTCAGAGAAAACTGTTTATCCATCACTTTAAGTGATCCACGCCAGTTCTACACGGTTTTAAATTTTACTGTTACCGACTCCAGGACTCGTAATGCGGATACGAAAACCCGAAGTACCATTGATCTGAAACAATTGATAGCCTCATGTATGGCCTCCAATTCTGGCTGAAAAACACTACAGTAAACGAAAGAATTAACAGATACCAAGTTCCTTTGAGTAAACTCCGCCAGCGACCCAGATGTTCAGTTTTGCCCCGTCCGTATTAAAATGAATCGAGTCGGTTTTTGCTGGTATTATCCTGCCTCAAAGGTTTCTATCCTATCGCTATTTAAATTTGTGTAAAATTTAAACCTACTCGCCTAGTGGTGATCTGCGCTGGGTTCGGGATCAGTCGCTTAGAAAGCGGTTCCAATGAAAAAGAGACTTGGATGATATACTCCCATTTTGATGACGATGACTGCAAAGGCATTAAGGACTAGAGGCTGACAACACCGCCGTCAAAAAAGTGCGATGGACGAGCAAAGATCAAAAACAATGAGGTATTTGCGACATTTACTACAACGGACACATAAATGAGCGCAAATCTATTGCTGGAAGAAAAAGTACGAGCTGCAGAGCTGAATGGAGAAGGTATAATCTTCTATGAGAGTGAACAGGTGCTGGCGTACGTCGATGTTATTGACACCATTGGACTCAACCACCGTGCGCTGAGTTCTACTTTCTCCAGCTCCAGCCCGAATAAGATAGGAAAGCGAAGTATATGGGCTTGGTAGTGAACGAGATCAGGACGAATTCTTTCCTGCCTTTAAATAAAGAGTAATTGTATATGTAACTCGGCTCCCATGTCACTTTTGACAGTCACAATTTTAAGGACGTCAATAATTTCGTCTATCTTGG
Organism: Ceratitis rosa; assembly: GCA_037013455.1. NCBI lineage: Eukaryota > Metazoa > Arthropoda > Insecta > Diptera > Tephritidae > Ceratitis > Ceratitis rosa. The sequence goes on along the minus strand of JAWMAG010000001.1, from coordinate 157,402 downwards.
ATCTGGGACTATTAAAACCAACAACAAAAACAGTTTCGCATTTCAACACACAATCACTCTTGCCAGTAGATGGTACTTTACACTGCGTAAGGAATCGGAACACGTCGCTCATCATTTCCATCTTTCCGTAAGGTGCAGAAGTGTGGACGCCAGTTAGCACTGCGTACTTTCAGATATTTAGTATTGGATAGCAAGGTGAAAGAAAATGAAAGTCAAGAAGGCATCATTACCCTGGGACCACCACCTACCTTTTTGAATTACAAGGCTTTCGGTGAAAAGTTCAGCTTCCAGCATCGAAGGCTAAGAGTTAGCCACTAAATTCGCTAAAGTTGAAGTCCTCTCGGAAGAGCACATAACCCTCTACTTGCCAGTTTCTTCCAGAAAAATAAAACATGACTTTAGAAAGTTATCACCAGCGGCAATGAGGTCAGAATCCTTGCTGCTAGTAGGACTATTAGGCATTGCCTGTCTTCCAAATAGGTCTGTTTATGTAATATCCGAGTTCCCGGTACTCGGAAAACAAAGGCTGATCATACTTGATGCGAATAGGCTTATTGAGTCAGCAATATGCATAGGACTCCAGTGCCTATTTCGTTTTGTTAAGAGAACAATGACTCAGTCGGGTTTGGTGGCAATAGAAATCCGAGGCAGAAACTCAATACATATTGTAGTAGATTCCACTTGTTCGCAATTAAATACTTTTGTTTTTAGATATGAAAAAAAGATAACAAACTTTTGCAAACTTCTCAATATTTCGTATTTTATTAGTTCTTCGAAACTTCACTTCCACTAATCAAACACTTGTATATTTGTTAGTACGAGTGTGTACACCATTGTAAGTGAATCTTAAGAAGTCCAAATCAGAGTATAAGATGACAAAAGCAATAAAACGCTGATAATAATGGCCAAATTGTGTACTTAGAGTAGAGTAGAGTTCAAGAAGAATGAAATACAATATAATAGTGACCGTAATAAAATACTAATTCACAGAAAGAAACGCGGAATCAACAAACCAAGAACGGAAGGACAAACGAAAACTTCAACGATCCTGCAGAGTGAAGACGCCAAAGCCAACTAAAGCGAACCAATGCGGGGTCATTATGGTGAAACAAAGCATGTGGAAGATGAGAATGGTGAACTTAAAAACATTTGAAGCGTAAAGTGACTCAATTTACGCCAAAGTCAAGTTAACTTAGTTAGACAAAGGTCCGTCCAAGTGCAGGCCAACTGTGTTTTAGAGCAGTCAAAGAGTTGCGCGCTTTCGAAATGCGTTTTGTTTTAGTTGTTGGTGGGACATTTGTTGCGGCAATAAATGTTGTTAAGTACAAATCTATATGTGTGTGTGTGTGTGTGTATGTGTGGCTGTTTGGTCTTTTTGTTGTTTGTCTGTTTACACAAGTTAAGCTCAAGTAACGGAAGCCAAAGCTGTCAATGCGATTGTCAATGCTTTTTTCCACCAACTAAGATATATGCTGGTTGTTGTTGTTCTGGTTATTGTTGCTGCTGCGTTTCGTGGAATGCATTAATTGCAAAACTTTTCCCAAGCAGCAGCAGTGGAAAAACAACAGACAACAGACAACAACAAAGACAAAAACATTACCGTCAAAAGTGTATAAGAAATGCTTAAAAATGCAATAACAAAAGTGAAAAATGAAAAATGAAAAACGTAAAGGGAAAATAAAAATAAAAATTAAAAACAATTTTCAAAGAACAACAAATGAATAAATGAATAAAAATGCAAACAAACTTAACAACTTTCCTGCAACAAAGACAAAAGACGACTCAGCGACGACTCGGTGAATAACAAACGAAATTAATGTTGAAGGTTGCATGGCGAAGGATGAAAACAAAGAAGCGAAAAAAGTGGAAGAAGAAGCAAAACAAATGATAAATAAATAGTAAAGCGAAACAAAAAATCAAAAAAAAAAAAAAAACGCAAACGGAGTACAGAAGAAGAGCTCATTGCACATATTGCATATGTAAGTCTGTGTATGTGTGAATTTGTAAGAGACAACTAAGACAACTAACATCTGTAAGGACGGCACGCTCCACAGCTACACGGGGCTATGACAGCACCGGAGGAGTGAGGGATTTTAAAATGAGAGATGACAAAGTGGAAGTCAGCAGAAGTAATTGTGCCGTCAAATATGGAAGTCATAGTAAATGGCTGTGCAACAGGGAGCCAGTTGATAGGGGGAAGCAGAGTACTGAAATGAGAAATTGTGTGTGAAAGTAGATATAAATGCGAGGGGAGAGCAATGCACCGATAGATAGATTTTTAAGAAATTCTCTCTTGCAATTAATTTAATGACAAAAGGCACTTTATGCTCATATGTTTGAAAAGCACAGGCAAATTGGCAAAATATAATGAAAATTACATTATCAAAACAAAAGAAATAACAAAAACGTATGCATATATTTCATAGCAGACTCATTGCGAATTTTGCTTCCTAATATTTTATTTCATTTTCATTTATTTAGTTTGTCTTCTTTAAAAACCTTTGTTTTTTTCTCATATTTTATAATGTTACCCATTTTTTATTTTATCTTTTCCAATTTCTGCTATATTTTATTAAATTTTAATCAATAATTTTTACTATTTGCTTTGAGTTAATTTATATTTTATTATTTTATTTTACTTTGTTTTACTTAATTTTTTTATTTAGTTCAATTTTATTCTATTTTTTATGGTTTAACTTAATTTTTAATTTTTTGTGCCCTTGTATTTATTTTTTTCTTTCATTCTAATTATATTTTACTTTTGCTTATTTGATGTGATCTCATTTTATTTTATTTTGTTTTATTTTATTTTGTTTTATTTTCTTTAGTTTTATTTTCTTTTATTTTATTTTTTTTACATCCTTTTATATTATATTTCATTATTATTATTTTTTTATTTTAATTTATTTTGTTTTATTTAATTTTATTTTATTTTATTTTATTCCGTTTTAATTAGGTTTATTTTATTTTAATTTATTTTTTTTTAATTTTATTTTCTTTTTTCTTTTATTTTATTTTATTTTGTTTTATGTTACTTTATTTTATTTTATTTTATTTTATTTTATTTTATTTTATTTTATTTTATTTTATTTTATTTTATTTTATTTTATTTTTTTTTATTTTATTTTATTTTATTTTATTTTAATTTATTTTATTTTATTTTATTTTGTTTTATTTTATTTTATTTTATTTTATTTTATTTTATTTTATTTTATTTTATTTTATTTTATTTTATTTTATTTTATTTTATTTTATTTTATTTTATTTTATTTTATTTTATTTTATTTTATTTTATTTTATTTTATTTTATTTTATTTTATTTTATTTTATTTTATTTTATTTTATTTTATTTTATTTTATTTTATTTTATTTTATTTTATTTTATTTTATTTTATTTTATTTTACTTCATTTTATTTTATGTTATTTTACTTTATTTTATTTTATTTTATTTTATTTTATTTTATTTTATTTTATTTTATTTTATTTTTTTTTTATTTTATTTTATTTTTTTTTTAATTTTATTTTATTTTATTTTATTTTATTTTTGTTATTTAATTTTTTATTTCATGTCTCAGTTTTCGCCACAAGATATGTGCAATAAAAAAAGTAGGAAGTGCCTTGTGATCTTTGTGAAATGCTTCTCATGCCACTTACGAGCACAAAAATATTAAGCGAGCGTTTGAAAGGCATTTTGCCTTGGTTAACTGTCAAATGCAGGTCGACAAAGCACAAAGAAACAGTTGAACGTTCATAATAAATTATTTTCTATTATTCATCCTTTTGTCAAATTTTTTAATGTGATATTTATTTTAAAGAATTGTTATGTTAATACGTATCCATACCCTACTACCTCTGTCACTTACTCTCTTTCTCCGCTAATTTTAGGATATTTTGCTTTGACAAATATGTTTCGGTAAGAGCAAAGAGAAGGAGAGGGAGAGACCTTAAATATTTAATTTTTTTTTTGGCATTTATTTCTAATTATAAAATGTTCGATTTGATTATTTATCACCCAACTGGTTAATTCGTCTTGGCTCTGTGATTATTTATTAGTAAACACATTTCTAGAAGATCTACAAGTCGAAATTCCTTTAGTAAATTTCAACATAGACTCTGTGAGAATTATGAAACGTTTAAAACTTTTAAATTTGCTTGAAATGCGCCTAAAACTATGCCTCAATTACTAACCACCACCATACTTCGTGGTGATGAGTACTTATTTTACTTAAATTTTAATATACGCCTTTAATACAAACATTAAATATTAACAGAAAAAATGCTAGAAAAAACAACTGTCATAACGAAATCAAAATATAAATAACCTTGATTTATTACAACAACATACATAAAAATAAAGTAAATAAATAAGTGAACAACAGAAATTCTAAAAATAATCAGCGCTGAAACCGAATATCAAATTTCAAATAGTGATTGGAGAAAAGAAAAACAAAAAAAGAGCACGATGAAAGTTGATAGAAGGTAAAATGTGAAAGCTTTGTTGTCGATGAGCTGATAATACGACAAAAATCGCAACTGACAGAAGTAACCAAGGCAACATAAGCAGATATCAAAACAATGGTAGGAGAAGCAGCAGCTTTGCACAGAAGACAATTTTTCATTCGATGCTTTGTTCTTTCCATTTGTTTTTGCTTTGTTTCGTAGTTGGTTTTTGCATTCGCAAATTCTTTTTGGCACTTGGACATTGTAAATTGATATTTCGGTGAGTGGGAAAAATTAAAAAAAAAAAAATAAACAAAAATAAAAATAAAAAAGAAATAAAATGAAAATGTACAGAACAACATAGGGAAAAGCATATTTACACAACAAACGTAATCGAACACAAAATGTAAGAGAGTATGTATGTACTTCTTAAAGCCAAAAGTGGCAAACCATAATAAAGAATATAGAGCCAAAAAAAAACTTAAAATTCACTAAATTTCTGCCAACCATAAATCAATTTTGACGAAAGTGGGAATAAAAGGTGAACATTTTGCGTTAGGAGCACAGTGGAGTCTTTCTTTAAAACCTTCCTAATTTCTTCTCTCTAACTGTTAATTTTTTCGTGTAATTTGTCACATCCTCGCTTGTGACGACACACAAAATTAATTTCAATACAATTTGCCTAAAAGCATCCCAACATTCGCACGCTTATTTGCCCATAAACTAAATTTTTTTCTAAAGAAAAAATAATACTTTTAAATGATACTTTGATATCTTCTTTTATATTTTTGTAATGGAGTTTTGTATTTTTTTGTGTTTTTTAATTTTTATTTCGGAACCCGCTTGGCTTTTCCTTATCGTTAAAACCTTTCCTTGCTGTCCCTTTTGGGATGCAAATAAAAAAAAATATTATGATTTATTGCTTGGGTGTTAATATGACAACCAAAAAAAACACACACACACGTATACATATATACATTCATACATTCTATTTAAAATAGTCTCTGTTGCGTTATTTTGTTAAGGACAGTTGGAGAAAAAGTACGAAAATACTATTTGCCTAATTGACTGATATTGAGTTGTTAGCCATCGAGTTTAATTCCTGGGGGGGTCGGGCGTTTTTATTGACTTCAGACGTGCAGAGTACTTTGGAGGCGACTAAATAAATGAAAATGTTCATAACATTGGCATTAGGAGCTTTTTTTTGTAAGAGAGGTCCGTACCTATATAGCTCATAGACTCTGTTAGTATCTGTAATATGATTACTTGTAGTGCTAGATTCTAATGGAAAAAATTCTTGGTTCCCACATATGCAGCCTAATGGAAAAACATTTGATAGGATAACGGCATTTCTTCAGGTATCATGTCTTTGGTAGGTCAGAAGTGTGTACTTGGATCATTTTGTATTTGCTCGTTCTTAGAAGAAAATAGTTTTTGTTTAAAGCAGAGCACTCCGTCGACAGGCTGAGAGTACCCCAAGTTGCTTCAAATTAAATTTTCTTGAATCAAAGCCCTAGAAAGTAATGGAGTTTAAACCTTAGTTGCGATTTTTTTTTTTTCTTATATAATTGCACACACAACAACATATTTTGAGTAACAAGTTATGTAAGTCACTTACTTATGTTTAAAATACCAGACATACGAGTACACACCGCACAATGAAAATAAAAAATTCATCACATCAATATGGCTTAAGGAAAGTCAGATAAATGAAGAGTTTTGAGCGCTTAATATCTGGATGCAGCGTGTACTAAATGCAATATATTATTAATCAAAAAGTGGTAAATGTAGCAAAATAAATAAAAAAAACATAAGCATGTAGACTGTACAGAAATACAAAACTGGTATGAAAAACACTAGTTTATAACTGGAATTTTTATAGGACGATGAACTAGTTCGAAATTCATCTGACCTAGACCAGATACTAGTGAAAAATCAACTCAAAAAACATGCACGAAATTTGCAATAATATTGAATTTCATTCGGAAAACTCTCCTTCTCCTCCTTCTCTCCGAAATTGTTTCAATAACTTCATCTTTTTAGTTTTTTTCTTTTATCAATATTTTTTTAATTATCAAAGTAGTCAAATGACTTGCTTACTCATATTTTTCTTCAAAAATTACTTAAATTTATCAAACTTGAAGTAGTACTTGGTTTGCCCTTTATGACCTAGTTTAAGGCAAGTGATTTTTTGAATAAAGTCTAAGTATCGCTTTCCTTGTGGATATCAACTTTTAATAAATAACATTCGTTTTGGACTAGTTTGCAACTACATTTGTTTGCTGTGCCTTACACATATGCTTCTTTATGTGCGCTTGATATTATTGATGATATTTAATTTCACAGCGTTAGCTTAGCAAATTGATAGTTATCGTGTTTTTAATAAATAATTTTGATCCACTTTTGTAATTTGTATTTGGAAATTGAAAATGAATTGATGGAATGATGATTAATTCATAACGGTGCTTACCTTTTTCGAAATCATCTTTTAAGCATTTTTTAATTTAATAATAAATATTTTGTGCGCACACATACACACACACACACACGCATATGTACATTTAAAAGTGTGATGCACGTAGGCTACCTGGCGCACGACGGGGCGTATGAGTAACATTAATTTCAATAACAAAACTTACAAAAACACCATTCTCTTTGGTGAACTTATGTAAAAAACAGAGGTAAATAACTAGCAGAAACACAAAATAAAATCAAGACGAGTAGAAGATGAATCGGTGAATGATTTAAAAAGTGAATGTGCTTTTAATAAAGGCATAGGCAATTGTTTGCCCACACACGCTCACACCCATACATATGTATACACCATAATTGTATAATATGGTATATAGCCAGCATGCTTACAAATGTAGACTACTGCAAGCGACATTTGTCAACGCTATCTCTCTCCCCCTCCTCTTTCGTATGCCAACACACGTTTCTCCCCATTCCCTTTTAAAGTGGCGGCGACGTTTTAAATTTCTCAAAGCCATTGACGATGACGCAGTGAAATGGAAGAAAACATCTGCTGCCACCAAAACTACAAAGACAGGGGAATAAGTGAGATGGGAAATGAGGAAGCACAAGTAAATAGCGAGAAGTTAGCTTTGTATAGAAATTGGAATGCAAAGACCTTAGTAACGTCACAGATAGGCACACTGGCCTTGGCTTATATTACAACAATAGAAAAAAATGCCACGAGAAGCTCAGGTGGAAGTCAGAGGAAGAGGCAGATGTTCGGAAGAAGACGTAAAGAAATACAAAAATAGTGGCAGAAAGGGGGAATGACTTAAAAGAAGTAAACGGCGTTTACTTTGGCGTAGATTTTCTCTCGCCAGCTTTTCATAGCCACAGTTCCAGTTAATCACAGCGCAAAATGACTGGTCAAAAATTTGACGAATGAGTGAGTAGGAAGGTAAAGATTTACAAGAAGAAAATTAATACATGCAGATGCCTGCAAACCATCAGTAAACCAGAAGCTTTTCCACGCAAGTGGACACAGCCGAATAATAAAACATTTTTTTCTATGCTACAAAAAGCAAGCGATTGCCGGATGGTAGGTAATAGAGTTGGAAGCATAAATGATTACGTGTAATAAAATAAAATAGTAAAATTAAATTAAACTGAAAATAAAATAAACTTAAACAAAAAATAAAAATAAAATAAAATAAAATAAAATAAAATAATTTAAAGTAAAATAAAATAAAATAAAATAAAATAAAATAAAATAAAATAAAATAAAATAAAATAAAATAAAATAAAATAAAATAAAATAAAATAAAATAAAATAAAATAAAATAAAATAAAATAAAATAAAATAAAATAAAATAAAATAAAATAAAATAAAATAAAATAAAATAAAATAAAATAAAATAAAATAAAATAAAATAAAATAAAATAAAATAAAATAAAATAAAATAAAATAAAATAAAATAAAATAAAATAAAATAAAATAAAATTAAATTAAATTAAATAAAATAAAATAAAATAAAATAAAGTAAAATAAAATAAAATAAAGTAAAATAAATTAAAATAAAATAAAATAAAGTAAAATAAAATAAAATAAAATAAAATAAAATAAAATAAAATAAAATAAAATAAAATAAAATAAAATAAAATAAAATAAAATAAAATAAAATAAAATAAAATAAAATATAATAAAATAAAATTAAATAAAATTAAATAAAATAAAATAAAATAAATAAAATATTATTAAAAATACTGAAATAAAGTGGTATTTAATACATTTAATGTTGTAAATTAAAACAAATAAGTAAAACAAAATACAATGGATGAAAAAATATTAATAAAATTAAATTATGTAAAATTAAATTTAATGAAATAAAATATCAGCTAGAATTTACGCGTTTTGAATTTAATATATTTACATAATATTTGGAAAAATGTGTGCGCAGGATGAGTACGCCGTGGTCAACTGTCAACTGCAATGACGAAGGCGTTGCCACTAACAGCCATTACCGACAGCGCAACACCAAGGCTATCTATGGCAAACTATTTTTTATTTATTTTTATGACAGAAAGCCATATAAATGGTATACATTTTTGCTTGCCGTGGTGATAGTGGGGAGTGTTTATTTAGCTTTTTTTATTATACGTGTACGTTTTTCACAAGCATTTCGCCGCCACGAGTATCCTACGCTTCACGAGTTTCTCTCTTCGCCAGAAATCTAGTCAAATTGAAGAATAATATTTTTGCTTAAATAAACATTATAACAATATGATATTGAGCTGAGGAAAATAAATATTTTGCTTATTGAACATAAAATCAGTGAAGTTCATGTGGTCGTGAGATTTTGAGGTCATTTCCATATGTAGGTTAAGCATACACACATCCTTATATTATTAGAAATATTCAGTATATTTTTAACTTTTCTGTTAAATATTTTTATTTGAGATCTTTTTTAAGAAATTACTGAGTAGGGGCGTCTTAATAATCATTTTTTCCTACTAAAAATAGACGAAATGAACAAAGTTGTAGGAATTTTTGCTTTAATAGTTCTCATTTGTTCCTTTTAATTCTATTTCTTTATTTCTTATTTGCTTGGTGGAGGTCAACACCAAAGTTTCTATTACGGAATACGTTTGCGTAGAGAAAAAATAAATTTTATGGAAAATCATGTTAAACATATACATACTATGTACATTTAATTTAAAAATTCCCCAATTTTTTTTTTAATTTTTTTATTTTAAGATTGCTGAAGCACAAACAACAACGATTACGGAAATTCAGCGGTGATACCAAAATCGATCGACAACCAACAAGTAGTGGCGAGCGAGGAGAAAGTGGAATTATGAGTAGGCAAAGCCAGCAGCCAACAGCCAGCTGGCAAGCGACGGTCGGCGGTCGGCAGCAAGGAGAAGCCATCAGCTATCAGCTCACGGCTGTCAGTTGCTGCGGGGAAGATTAAAATGTCATATTCGCACACACTTTTCCACAAGACTTCTCGCGCGCCATTTGTGGCTTTTAGTCATTTCGCTGGTTGACTGCTAAAATTGTTTTTGTTATTTTTCATTTGCATTCGCTGCATACATATATAATATATACGTACATACATATACATACAAGCGCTTGTTTTTACAGCTCGCCAGCGTGGAGTTGCCATATTTTTCTTCCATTATGAGTTTATTTGTTGTCGCTTTGTGCTTGTATTCTGTGTGTTGATGTTGTTGTTGTTGTTTTCGCTTAGCAACTCGGCATTGTCATTTTGTTTATTTTTACTATGTTTTGCGTATATTTTTCTATGGAATTAAATTTGGTTCTCCATTTTTCCGCTGTCAACGCCTTGAGGCAGCGTTTAATGTATATAATTTACATATATATATATGTATGTACTTATATGTATGTGTATGTCTGTATTTACATAAGTGTTTTGAAGTGCTTTTTAATTGTTGGTATATCTTTGTTATTTGGTTTTTGTTTTTATAGCTGTACATGTGTCATTCCCCAATTGCCGCTGGCGAAATTCGTACTTTCTCATTTTTTACAATACTTAAAGTTATTGTTATTGTTGTTGTTGTTGGTTTTGTCACCCCACAATGGCAGCCAAAAGGAAAATTAATTTAACACAAAGCGTAGAAGCAACAAGCGGCATTCAAAAGAAATGAAGAAGAAAAAGAAGAAGAAGACGATGGAGAGTGCAGTCCCACGGAAAACGAGACAAACCATTATTTTTTTTTTAAAGTTTTTTTATGTTTATTTTTATTTCTCCAAACCGCTTTAAGGTGATTTTATTAAGTTTTATTTGTATGCGGGTTTGGCCTCCTCGTGAATAGGCAGCGGAATGGAACTAACGAGAGCTCTGTCCAACTATAGTTCTGCACCACCTATCATACAGTACAAGGCTGCTGGAGATCAGTGACCTGTCGCTAATTCAGGCCATCTCAGGGTGTAATACTAACATTAGAGTGTCAAAGGATGCTATTGCGGTGGAATAATTTAATTCCCCATTACTACATCGACTACTGGGTCGTCTAACCGGACAGGTGGTCGTACGCATGATAAAAATAATAATAAGAAGAAGAAGACAAGAAGATCCCTAATAAAGTCTCAAATGAAACGGCCGGTGTAGCGGAAGCAGACAGCATAGTCTCTAGTTAGCTCTAGGAAGGAAAAGAAGCTTTTAGGTAGCTAGCACTGGAAAAAGAACGGAGGACTTAGTGGACAGAAAAATTATCAAAAGAGAAATGTCAGGAAAGCCTTCTCGGCGCACACGAAAACACTGGCTCGGTGCGACAGTCTACCAAACTTCCCGCCTCACGCGGGCGATAGTGTAATGTACAGTTCGTGGGAGAAAAGAATCACGTGGGCAGCGAATTCATTAGACAAGGTTCGGGAAATTTGGAAAGACTATCAGGAAAGCGACAGAGAGGCTCCACTAACAGCGATAAGCCCGGTAATATTGAATGTGATGTGAGCGGCTGAACCATCATCATGAACATCAATATTTAGGGTAGCTTTTATGATCGGTGCACGGCCTTCAATGCCTAGAGAAAATCTGAATAAAGTCGCCAAGAAACTTCTGACTGTACCTTTCCTGGACTGCAACAACACTTATGGACATTGTAATCGACTTGACTCCCACACGTCCAGACTTTACCCCATTTACCCAACGTATGCCTTGCATGCAATGAGCCCTCGCAGGACATTAACTACCTCTTTGCATGCTCTCTCATCTAACTCTCCCGTTTCCTTTGGTTCGAACTCATCGAAAAAGGCTCGATTCTAAGACATCGATGACTTAGATTAGCCTCGACCGCTCCTAAGAAGGTTTGGAGTATGGCTACAACAAGAACAATAACAATCCTTGAGGGAACTTAGAGCCGTGGTTCTAAATATACCGGCATTCAATCCATTCCATCTCTCTTCTCTTTCTCTTTCTCCCTCCCGCACTCTTCTTTTATAAACATATCATTGTCTTGTGCCTAAAAATCCATTAAAACTCTTTATCTAGAAAGGTAATTACGCTTTCTTCTTAGCTCTCTCGTCTTATACAAAGATCAACTCACAAAACTTACAATTAATTTCATTATTTTCTCGTTATCTCAAAATCTTATCAAATACACAAAAGTGAATTTTGGTTCAAGAAGAAATTCACTTAAATAATAATAAGCCACACGTACTAAACATACGTGAATGTAGGTATGTATGTATGTACATAAGGCGAGCATATTATGAGGCTCAGCGCCTAAAAGACATAATTGCATTCGGTGCCGTGACAAGAAGAACGAATAAAAGAAATTCTAAGAAAAATGCAGGCATAATACAAAAATAATTTCATTATTCAAAATAAAGAGAAGGCTGAAGTTGCTGCAACAAAGAAGTGCAACAAAGGAACGTTTCATGCTGGTTCTCCATGAGGCCACCAAAGATTCTATAAAGACGGCCGGCGAATGAAAAAATTGTTTGTGAAAAACTAAATGGTGGCTTAGCTAAATGGCTTTTCGCGTTTATGGTGCACCAAAATTAGCAACAACAACAATATAAGTTAGAACACAGAGCGAATGTACAAAGAAAGTTTAATGCAATAAGGAAATTTTGGTATAAAAGTCGTAAAAAAAGGAAAGACTTTGGAAGGGTATGGGAGAGTTGAAATAAAATTTCTGGATTAGGAGTGATCTTAGTAATTGGAATTATATAAAGAGATTTCCAACAAGTTCCTGACAACCTCACGTTGCTCTGAGAAGTTGATAGATATACAATTTACTGAAGTATGTAGCTTAGGTTAGGTACAGCTAGTGGACCTTTCGAGTCTCACTTAGACAATAATACGCCCATAATGTTACTGGCTTCACTACATTCAACCAAGCTGTTGTGCTACAACTCCAATTTGGTCTCTAGTTTGAAGAACATTGCTGTTCCTTTTACAATCCGAAGCAGTCGTTTTCGCCCTTTGCTCATATTACAGCTTTTCTGACTTTTACCCGCCAAATGCTGGACATTCCCAGATAACGTGCTCCACTGTATCCACACATTTCTTACCTTTTTTGCACCTGTTGTCCTCCACCAGAATGAGAGACCCCCTTTTGATGACGACTCTCGCAAATGTTTTAAGGATTACGATTTTAGGACATACACCTGGAATGTTCGGTCCCATAATTGGAAAGGTGCCGCTGCCCAGCTGGTTGATGTTCTCGTAAAGTTAAAGGTTGACATCACTGCCGTCCAAGAAATGCGATGGACGAGACATGGACGGAAAAAGGTGGGTCCTTGTGAAATTTACTACGGCGGCCATATAAAGGGACGCAAATTTGGTGTCGCATTCGTGGTGGGAGAGAGACTTCGTCGCCGAGTACTGGCATTCACTCCGGTGGATGAACGTTTAGCCACAATCTGCATCAAAACAAAATTTTTCAACACCACTCTAATTTGCGCCCACGCTCCGATGGAAGAAAAGGATGACTTGACTAAAGATGCCTTTTACGAGCGCCTCGAACACACTTATGAGCGCTGTTCCCACCCCGACGTCAAAATTGTGCTTGGCAAAGAAGGTACAAGTATTTTTGGAACAACAGTCGGAAAATTCAGCCTCCACGACGAAACATCCAAAAATGGACTGAGGCTGTTTTATTTCACAGGGACCCGAAATATGGTTGCCTGTAGCACTAGATTCCAGCACAAAAATATTCACCGAGGCAGCCAAATCTCCAGATCGAAAAACTCTCAACCAAATCGTTCATGTTGTGATTGACGGAAGACATGTATCCAGTGTTTTAGATGTGCGTACGTTCCGAGGTCCTAATATCGACTCGGATCACTACTTTGTCGCAGCGAAGATACGCACTCGCCTCTGTGTATCGAATAATACCCGTCAACAAATACACCCGTCGACGTTGAAAAGCTGCAAATAAAAAAGACTGCCGAGCGGTTTTCTACTCGACTTGCACACCTGCTCTCTGAGAGCACTCATCAGCAATCCGGTGTAAGGGAGCGACTTACGAGAGGTTTCAAGACCGGAGCAAACTCTTGTAGGACCCAGGGAGGTAAGCTAGTGGCAGATGTCCAGAGTATACTCGATTTATGGAGGGAACACTTCTCCAGCCTGCTGAATGGCAGTGAAAATGGAGTATCCGGAGATGGTGAACCCGAAACTCCAATTGATGACAATGCAAAAGTTGTTCCATTACCCGACTATGAAGAAGTCCGAATAGCAATCGTCCGCTTAAAAAACAAAAAAATCGGCAAGGACCGATGGATTACCGGTCGAGCTATTCAACTGAAAAACTGATCAGGTGCAAGCATCAGCTTCTTTGCAAAATATGGTCGGACGAAAATATGACCGACGATTGGATTTTAAGTGTGCTCGCCCAATCCACAAAAAAGGCGATCCCACACCATGCGCCAAATCTTGGAAAAGACCCGTGAAAAGAGAATCGGTGTGTGTCGATTCTTTTCGTCGATTTTAAAGCAGCCTTCGACAGCACGAAAAGGAGCTGGCTCTATGCCGCTATGTCTGAAATTGGTATCCCCGCAAAACTTATACGGCTGTGTCAACTGACCTTAAGCAGCACTAAAACTCCGTCAGGATCGGGAAGGACCTCTCTGAACAGTTCGGTATCAAATGAGCGTGTGACTTCTTTAACAAAGACCTAACTCTACAAATCGAGGGATCATCGACAGATTTCCATTGGTTTGTTTAATCGTTTATTTGTGCAGATCGTGTCGAGGTTTTTTCTACGAGTACATATAGAATATTCCATAGTTTTAAATTGCTTTTGGCTAATGAATTTTTATATTAGAAAATGTTATGTAAATATCAGTGTTTGACTAACTCTTAACATAGAAACAGGCTCAAATTTTACAGAATTTTCATCAAAATTTATGGAGTAAAAAATTTTAATTTAATATTAAAATAAGAGAAACTAACAAATCAACAATTTAATTGCAATACTCAAATAAAACCAGCACACTTTTCTTCTTCTTCTTTTTCTTTTTTTTTTTTGATTGCTAATTACACTTTTACCACTATTTCGCTAAAAATACACCGAAAATTCCAAAATTGAAAATTATAAAGTTAACAAAGAGTAGAAACCGCGATAAACTGTAGCAAATTGGACAATTAAAATGAATTAGTGAATAATTGCATATTCATACATATGTACTGTGTACATATAATGCGTATATGTACAATATGATATGCGAGTACTTAGGTACAAACGCTGGTTGGTGACACAATGCAAACCTGGAGAAAACTTGCACAAAGCAAAGCCTGAGTAAATATGAAGAATGCATACTTACATGCCTATACATAAATAGATATATGTACACATACTCTTAGATATATATATATATATATATATATATATATAGTACATAGTATTTGCCAAAAAACCGCTAAATGTGCCGAGAAGCAAATTGAAAAGTACAAAATTCGTGAATTCAAATGCAAATAGTGGTTAAATATAATAGTTTCTGCATGGAAAAGGCATTAAATGGGTTGGGAAGGGATTTTAGTTTTTTTTTTTTTTTGTTTGTAGAATGAAAGGCGCCTACCAGTTTTGTGGCTTGTACTATTCATTTTGTTATGAGTTTGCCAGCGAAAGGCTTATTTGTTTTTATAAATCGAATACTTTTGTTCTACAACAAAGAAAAATGGCAGGCAAGGAAGGTGGAAAGTTGTTTAAGAGAACACCATGTAGCTTTAACAAACTTCTTATATCAATCATCGAACCTGCGTATCCCGGCTTAACAGGTGATAAAGAGTGGTGAACTCAATCGAAATTGTAGATCACTCCAAGATGAATTTCGTGAAGGTCGTCCGCTGTGCGCCAACTGATATTGCGAGAACGCCATGCAGGCTATCGTAAATTGAGACAACTATAGGCATTAGTGGGACCGGCTACATTCAAAGTTACTTGAACACTCGGCGGTAAACAAAATTTCTTCACGTTGGATCCCATACAAATTGTCAATCGCAACACAAAAAAAGAGTTCATCGACAAAGCACTTCCAAGCAAATGGTTTTTTTATTTTTATTTTTGGAAAAACTAGACATGTGGCAGCCGTATTATTAGAGCAGTGGAGCACAATGAATTCTGAGTGCTACACAATCATTTGTTTGGCAGTTGTCTTTCAAGGAATCAGGAAATCCAACTGCCGCAAACGGATCACTCTTCGCCACTCTCTCTCTCATTCTCTCTCTCTCTCACTCTCTCTTTCTCTCTCTCACTCTCTCTCTCTCACTCTCTCAATCTCTCTCTTCCTCTTCCTCTCGCTCTCTCTCTCTCTCTCTCTCTCTCCTTCCCCCCTCTATCTCTCTCTCTCCCTCTCGCTCCCTCTCTCTCTCTCTCACTCTCAATCAGAGGAGCGAAAGTGCCTCGACAATTGGTTCAAACGCATGCAAAAGTGTATTTTGTAGATCTAAGCAGAGAATATTTTGAAAAATATTAAAGCGATTTTCGATGATTAATAATTTTTTGTTCTCAAATCCCGAAATCTCGAGTGCTACAAATTGCAACGAAATTTATAAATGGTACTCGCTAATAATATGTGAGTAGAATAAATTTGTATACCTGCATGAATGTATTTAAACAAAAAATCAATTGTCCCGTAGAAAACGAGATTTCTTAAAAACAACCACTTTTTTTATTAAAGGAGGAAAGTAATTTGAATTTACGAGGTTTTGCAAAAATTGTATATTTTGGTACTGAATAATCTCGTTTTCCATGGGACATTTTTCTCAAGTGGCTGTTAACTTTTACAGTTTCAAATAATCGAAAAATTTTAAAAAAATCATATATTTCTATTTTCTCTTACATAAACGAACACACTAAATTCCCTTAAAATTAAACAGTTACAAGCTGAGCAGTAAAACCCTAAAAACCTTCTTCACGTGATTCAACAAAAATATGTTTGAAGGCATGAATTTGTACATTTGCTTGCACGTGCCGCACAGATAATAAGCGTGCATCGTATAACAATGCAAAAGTACTGAGCTGCTGAGCACCTTAATAATCTTCAAAGTGAGTACCGCTCTCGCAGTAACACACCCCCGGTACCTCTGCTCAGTGTATTGTTTCTCCAACAAATGAACGAAAATTTGCTTACTTAGCTTAACAACGGATGATGTGAGGAAAATTAACTGAGTCCCTGTAGGTTGGTTGGCAGCGCCCCCCCCACTGTTCTTCTTGACTGTTCTAAACAGACAATGCACTGCTGCAAAGCAAACTTATTGCCTTCTCTTGTGTTTTTTTTGTTTTTTGTATGTAAATTACACATATGTAGGTATATGTGTATGTATGTATGTACGAGTATGTGCATATGTTTGCTTGTATGTGCTTCTAATGCATTAAGCACGCGCTCGACTTTCAAGCAGCAGTCAGTGTCAACGCCATTTTGCTATTTTTCTCCCTAATACACACGTACACACACACACACACATTGTCATGTATGTTATACTCGAAGGGTTTATTATAACTTCGAAAATTATGCATAATTCATTATGAGTGTGTTTGAGTTTGTTCATTTAAATATGCATATCCCCGACCACGTATGTTTGCATGTAACCGTACGTAAGTATGTAGGTGTGTGCCAATGTTATGGTGTTTACATGTAATATTATAATGTATTTATATTCATTGGCAATTTTGTAAGAATAAGCAGGAGGAGCAAAGAGCTTGGCCGAGTTCCAAATTGCATTAGTTAGAATACCGTTAAGTGCGAATTCATTTTAGTTAATTTCATTTCTCAATTTTTATTATAAATCCAATAAAAATTATTTGAGATGATGAACCCTAAGTTTTATACTCGAATTGTAGCCGGAATTTTCCGAATTTTTTTGGCATACCAAAGCAACTTTATGAGCAATAATGTGTCAGAGCACTCTAAGGGGACTTGAAATTTCTATGATGGAGGGGTGTTCTTAAATTGTAAAAACTGCAGGGACTCCAACGTCTTCTGTCTGAGGGACTAATGGTATATTTAATGAGACTCTTCGAATAAAAAATAAAATGTTGTTAGATTTTTGTAATCTTTTTGGGTTTTAGCTAATTTTTAAAGCTTTAAAGAGTTCTGATGATTTTATTTAATGAAAATAAAAATAAGTCATGGGATGGTAAGTATAGCAAATGAGCTCCAGAAAGGTGTAAGGCTCATCATTTCAGAAATAGAGTTGTCTTTGAAGGACCAGCTTTTATCGGTGGTATGGTGAGTTCCATTGAGATCGTACATCATATCATGACAAATTTTGCGAAGGTCGTCCAAAAGCAAGCGTTCTTCCGGGAACCAGTGTTGCTCTCCGCAAACTGCTATTGCATTTACATCAAGTGACCTTTAGAGAGATTGAGACGCTACAGGCATTAGTGGGATTGTGAACATTGTGGGAACATTTGACTGCCAACAAATTTGTTCATATTGGATGAGACACATTTTATTAAGCGCTCAAAAAATTTCTCGTGTCGATTTGTTGAGAGAATTGTCAAAATAATACGAAAGCGTTGCTTCGAAATATGTCGACGGCATCGTGGTCGTATAGTCTTTATTATTGGTAGCAGGGTTTCAGATGGTTTCAGGAATTATTACTTCACTTCTGAAGCTATGAATGTGCCTGTGGAACAAATATTTTCTTGTTCGACTATAGAAAAGTTCACAAACAATCACTCTATTAAAGAACAGCAAAGCGGCGGTGGTCGTTGGATTGCCGGCCGAGCTATTCAAATAGTTTAGCGATGAACTGATAAGGTACCTGCATCAGTTTCAACAAACCCATAGGACCTTTTTAATGTGGCTTTAGACCTGGTAAATCCATCATTGATATGTTCGCTATACGCAAAATCCTGGAAAAGACCCATGAGAAAAGTATCGAGGAACATTATTTCTCAGTCGATTTTAAAGCGGCCTTCGACAGCACGAAAAGGAGCAGCGTCTACGCCATTATGTTCGAATTTGGTACCCCCGCAAAACTTATACGGCTATGTAACCAGCTCTAAGCAACACCACAAAGTTCGGAGTGAGGAAGAACCTCACAGAGCTGTTAGGTACCAAACTAAGACTCAGGCAAGGTGACTCTTTGACGTGTGATGCTGGTTTAAATAGTGCGAGTTGCTATGCCGATGATATTGATTTCATTGACTTCAACAATCACGCTGTAAGTTCTTCAAATTGGATAAGGAGGCTTAAAGAATGGGCTTGGTATTAGGTAAAATTTACGGTTCCCGTATTCGTTGGAGGCAGTGAATACCGCAGTCGATGGTACAATGAGATGTACGAGATATACAGCAATTTTGACATAGTTCGGATAATAAAGAGACAGCGGCTGACTATGTCACATAGTCTCAATTTAGATAAACACTCCAGCTTCGAAAGTATTCGATTCAGTATACGGTGGAGCTAGGTGTTTTCTCATTTGTTCACTTTTGAAACGGATTTAGGTGATTACCATCTGTTCCTACCTATGGCGTATGATTTGGCTGGTGACTAATGGGAATCAAGAGAAGCCTTTTGAGGGTCGGTTGTCGCATATTTTTTACAAAAGGGACCCATGTTCCCAGGAGAGAAGCACAGTGATATTACCCTCAAAATGCACAAACTTATCAAGCAAAATGGTCCATATTAGGTAAATGACATGACGGGTACTTCTAAATATGAAATTTGTACCAGATAAAGTGTTTTTGCGGGGAGTTCTTCTACATTACTTTAACATGAAGAAAAGTGCTACCGAAAGCCATCATATTTTACTGGACGTTTATCGTGACCATGCTTTAGCCGAACGAATGTGCCAAAAGTGGTTTGCACGGTTTAAAAGCGGCAATTCCGACGGAGAACGACCCGGACAGCCAAACAAATTTCAAGACGAAGAATTGGAGACATTGCTCTACGCATATACATGCCAGACGCAAGAAGAACTTGCAAAAGTATTAGGAGTTGATCAAGCAACCCTTTCCAGACGATTAAAATCATTAGGATTCATCCAGAAGCTTGGAAATTGGGTGCCTTATGAACTAAAGCCAAGAGACGTCGAACGTCGATTCTGCATGTCGGAAATGTTGCTTCAACGCCACCAAAAGAAGTCATTTTTGCATCGGATTGTCACTTGCGATGAAAAATAGATTTATTATGATAACCCAAAGTGCAAGAGATCGTATGTGAAGCCCGGCCAAACATCGACAACCACGGCAAAGCCGAATATCCATGGTGCCAAGGTTATGCTATGTATTTGGTGGGACCACAAGGGTGTGCTCTATTATGAGCTATTGAAATCGGGTCAGACTATCAATGGGGACCTCTACCGAAAACAATTAATTCGTTTGAAAAAGGCCAACGTGGAAAAACGACCAGAAAATGCGACCAGACACGAATCAATAATTTTTCATCATGACAACGCTCGACCACATGTTGCAAGGCCAGTTAAAAACTATTTGGAAAACTGTGAGTGGGAAGTTCTACCTCACCCGCCTTATAGCCCAGACATAGCACCTTCCGATTACCACTTGTTCAGATCAATGCAGAATGCACTCACCGGAGTACGCTTCACTTCAGAACAGGGTATCAGAAATTGGCTCGATTCTTTCTTGACCTCCAAGCCGGAGAATTTCTTTTGGGATGGGATCCACAAATTGCCAGAAAAATGGGCAAAGATCGTAGCTTCCGATGGGCAATACTTTGAACATTAAATGTATAACAATTTTTTCACAATAAAGTCTTAATTTTCGAAAAAAAGCACGAACTAATGCATACACCCAATAGATGGAAAATAATAAGTAGAATTTTTATTTTGGGCTTAAATGAGCGAAATGTTCGAATTTCGGTATTTTATTGGAGTTTGAGTTAGTTCGGAAAACAGTCTAGAAGAGATTAAATTTAGAAATAAAATAAGTTCCACAACACAGGATGCAAATGCAGATCCTTTTGTGAATTAAATTCATTCTAAATTTCATTTCCTTTTTTTTTTTGAAAAATATCTTTGTTTTAAATGAAAATAAATTAATTTGGCGTATAAATTAATTTTGAAAAAAAAATCGCATAAAGAATGTATGTATGCATTCGTATGTGTGTGCATGCCATCGCTCGAATTTAATAAGTGATAAATAGCTGAACAAAAGATTACCATTTAATCACACAAATTCATTGGCAACAAAAAACTCATTGAACGCGTTTAAATTATTTCCATAAATTTGTATTTTTTCTAAAAAAAAAGTTCTCATGTTGCTATGTAGTTATATACGAGTATGTGCATTTGTATGATGAAATACGCTTCAATACATTTAATAAGCACACATTTGGTCAGTAGAAGTATACATTAATTATATACTAATTAATTGACATTTTAAATGAACCGCGGATGGAGGACGGTGACCGCAGCGCGTCGCCCACAAAAGTGGCTAACAAAGGGCGGGGCTGGCGCCCTGCAAACAAATAAACAAACAAACAAACAAAAGAGTTACAATTTGAAAACAATACCGTTTGAAAGGCAAACCGCAAATAAACTTTGATTGCAATACAAATACAAACACCACATATATATGTATAGGTTAATATGTATGTATGTATGTGTTTGTATGTGTGTGTATGCTACAACGGTTCACCGATACAACACCTGCTTTACCTGTCACCACAAATGCGCCAAATTGACGCAAGTGACGCCTCACAACAACAAACATAATGGGAAATGTGCACTTTTTTGCGCCCCAGAAACATACATACATACGTGTATACATCGTATGCCCAGCAAATGAACTGTACTCTTTTGCATGAACTGTGATTGCTCGTATGTGTGAAGTGCAACATAAACGAGATAAGAAAAAAAATTAAATTGATTGTAAAACAATAACAAAAACTGTGGCATAAACATAGGCGCGCAACATGTGACTTGTTGTCCTAGTTTTTAGCAGCGGAAGTGACTCAATAAAGAATGTAATGCGCATAACACAAAAGCAATTGAGTGAGAGTAGTGAGTGGGGCACTAAAAGCTGCACTCAATTGTGCGGCTGAGCTTTTATTGCGTTTTCTGAGAGGAAGTGTGCCTTTTTTTTGAAAATAAATTGGGAAGTCGCATTTGTCTAAATCACTGAATAAATATAAGGTTATGATTTTAGGTTAAAGCTTTAAAAGCTCGAAAGCTCGAAAGCTTCAAAGCATTATAGGTTGTTGTTTTTGGTTTCAGATTTAGTTTAGCTGTCTTGTAACTTCAAAAACTAGCTGCTTTTAATGCTGAAAAGCTTTCTTCTTGCACGCGCACCAATTTGAGAGAGAAGCTCACAGTACACATGCCGCCTTAAATAGTGTATGAGCTTTGAAATGCTTATACATTTCTTTTTTAATTCTCAATTTTAATACTAAAAATTAAAAATACCAAATTGAGTAAAATTTCTCTACTTGTTGAAATGTACAAACGTATATTATAGCTTTCTCCAATGCTTTTGCTCTCCCACACTCGAAAGCTTACCAATATCTGAACGAAAATATTATTTCCTTTCGCATCAATTATAGCAGTGGGATACATTTTTTTCACAAGAATGTATGACGATGAAAAATTGTAAGCTTCTTACTATAACTATTGAGCTTGAAAGCTTAATTAAGCTAATATCTAATAGCAAGACATATACATGAAAAGCATTTAATTGCTTCGAGAGCTTGCAGCTTTTGTTACAATAACTGTTTTTTCGTTTAAAATTTATTTGTATAACAGTACTGAAGTTAAGCTGAAGGCGCTAAAAGCTTTCTTTACATATTGTAAGCGTTTATTGCATATCAAAGCTTTTCTATAAAGCACTTAATTCTCAGCAACTACATTTGCCAGATTTTTACAGTGTACATACCCCAGCTTAGTTATAAAAATTTTATCAAATTAAAACTAAATAAAAATTTTTAAAATTTATTTGTTTTAGTATTTTTTTTTTTTTTTTTTTTTTTTGAAAATATGTATGTTGCAGTATTTAAGTAGTAAAGTATATATTTTAAAAAGCTTAGTTACTAAATTTTTTGTGTACTTACAGTTACTTTGCATGTCTAATTTGGTTTGGTAGTTTGTATTTTATTGTTCGTAGGTCTAAGTTCGAGAATATACACAAAACAAATCAAAACAACAAACATGAAATTAGATTCTTAAAGTCACATTGATAGGATTTTTGAGTGTTTTTTTGTTTTTTGTAAGTCTAATTTTAACTAGTTAGTTTAGCTTAGTAGGCGTGGTGGAGGGTGAGGGTGAAAGAGAGTGACGGGTGATAGAAATCTTTAGACAGCAGAAAGGAGGAGAGTGCAATTTATGGCATCTTAGCATAATTCATTTATTTATTTATTTTTTTTTAATTATTATTTTTTACTGAAATTGAGTATGACTTAAAATTTGCTAGGAGTTGTGTTTAGTATTTGAGAATAACAGTTAGATTTTGAAATGTGAATATTTTTAATAAAAACTTGATCTTTCTACATAAAATCAGTTCGACTAATAATTTAGAGAATAAAGAAAGAGAAATTTTAAAATCACTCCACATAAATATATAGATACACGGAAAAAAACAAAGAAACATGTAAATTTAAATACTTTTTACAATGCAACTAACAAAACAACGTAACGTAACGCAAAGTAACGAAACGTAACGTCTAAATAAATATTTGATTAATTGCACGGATGGTGCGGGCATAAAATACATATATCATCTTTGATTAGAAATATGTTCTCTTAATAATTTTTCATTTTCGAATTCTCTAGTCAAAACTAAGTGATCATGTAAAGAAAGTTTACATTCTACAAACTTAAGATCAGTTTATTTTATTTCAATTTATTTCATTTTATTTGTCCGAATTTAATTTAAATTCGGTTTAATTTAATTTTAATTTGATATAATTTTTTTTAATTTAATTTAAGTTACTACATTTAATTTTAATTTTAATTTTGTTTAACTTTAAAGATATTTTACTTTGTTATATTTTCTTTAACTTTATTCAATTTAACTTAATTTAATTTAATCAGTTATATTTAATTTTATTTTTTCTTTATTTTATTGTAATGTATTTTATTATATTTTATGCATTTTTTTTCAAATTTAATTTTAGTTATTTTGTGTTTTATATTCATTTGGCTTTATATAATTTTGTTTCATGTTAGTATATTTAATTAATGTAATTTTATATCACATAAATTTAAGTTATATTTATTTGATCCTTTTTTATTGATTGTTTTTTAATTTTATTTTACATTATATTACTTTTTTAATTATTTTATTTTATTTAACTTTATTTTATTTTATTATATTTTTTATTTTATTTCATTTAATTTATATTATTTAATTTTTTGATTTGCTCTATTCTTTTTGGTTTATTTTATATTTTTTTTTTATTTTTGTTTTATTTTATTATATTTTACAATATATTATATTATATAACTTTTTAATTATTTTTTTAATATTTTTATTTACTTTATTGTATTTTGTTTTGCTTTATTTTATTCTTCATTTTATTTTATTTCATTCTATATATTTAATTTTATTTAATATTATTTAATTTTCTATTTTGTGTTATTTTATTTAATTTATATATTTTTTATTTTTATTTTGTTCTATTCTATTTTATTTTACTTCCTTTGATTTAATTTAATTTAATATTAAATTATTTAATTTTTTGTTTTCATTTTAGTTATACTATATAAGTTTTTACTTATATTATTTTATTAATTAATTTTCCTTTATGTTTTTTTACATTATTTCATTTTATTTCGTTTCATTTCATTTAATTTTAGTTTGTTTTGTTTTGTTTTGTTTTGTTTAATTTAATTTAATTTAATTTAATTTAATTTTATTTTGTTTTATTTTATTTTATTTTGTTCTATTTTATTTTATTTTATTTTATTTTATTTTATTTTATATTATTTTATTTTATTTTATTTTATTTTATTTTATTTTATTTTATTTTATTTTATTTTATTTTATTTTATTTTATTTTATTTTATTTTATTTTATTTTATTTAGTTTTTCTACTTTAGTTTATTTTAATTTGTATTTAATTTAGTTTATTTTATTTTATTTTACTTATTTTAATTTTAATTATATAATTAATTATTATATTTTATATTATAATACATTTTTACTTATATTTTTTATTTTTTTATTTTATTTTGTTTGATTTTATTTTATTGTTTTACTATTGTATTTTTTATTATTTTTTTACAACAGCATATTTTATTTTATTTTATGTTTTTTATAACATTTTATTTTATTTCCCGTTATTTTTTGATTCAATTTAATATTTTATTTTAATTTTTTATATCATTTTAATTGGTTTCATTTTAATTTATTCTATTTTATCTTTTTTTTTTTTGTTTTTTATTTAATTTTTCTTATATCATTTTACTTTTTTATTTAATTTTGTTTTTTAAATTTATTTGGTTTTATAATGTTTTGAGCCAATTTAGGATTTCAGTTTGTCAGCAGCCAACAATTGGGTATGTGCACTACATTTATATATATAGAGTAGAAGATGTGTCTTACACCAGAATATTTGCTATTGGTGTTCAGTAAATGTTTTCTGTTTTACCACAAGTACTCGCTAGGTACTTGGCTCGAATGCGTAAGATTGATTTTTCTTATATTTTTCTTATCATATAAATATAATATAATTCAAAGATGAGTAAAAAGTAGAAAAACAAAGCCAACACAGGGGTAGCAGTAGAAGAGAAGAGCGCTCAACACGTTCATATACACATATAAATAAATATATATATATAAAGTGGTAATAATAATTAATATAACGGCATTAAAAAAATGGTAATATCTTTATTTAATAATGAATTTCTACTAAAACTTCGCACTTACCCATTTCGTCAATGAGTGGCGCCATGCGCAGCGTTACGCCCACCAACATGAGGCACATGATAAGCAGCAGACACGCCGTCACAATGATTGTGCAACGTGCCCGCTGCGACAGGTCATCGGGATCGACCACCTTTTTCCAGCGAGGAGGAGGACATTCGCACAGTTGTTGGTTGCGTTGAGCACAGAGAGAGAGAGAGAGAGAAGTAATAGAGAAAAACAAGAAAGAACATTTTTTTTTATTTTTTTAATTTGTTATTTTGAAATTTGATGTAAAAATGTCGTTTACCTTGACTACGTGCGTTTCCAAGTCCTGCACAAGAATTTTTGGTTTTTTATGACGACGCCGCTTTTTGTGACGATGGTGACTGAAACGAGAAGAAAACAGGGTAGAGTGGGTGAAACTGGTTTTCATACAAATATTTCAATTAAAGATATGGAATTTAATAAAAGCGAATTACAGCAGACCCAACTGTTGCGCCCAATATCATCCAAATGAATGAATGAATGAAATGGGCTGTCCATTCTTCTCCTTTCAACTTGAGGGTTTTTAGGGCTGAAATTTTTCAAGCTCCATCAAGTAGCGCGTAATTAAGTCAAATGGCTTAGCGGTATATACAGATAAGGCGAATGAATCTTTATATTTCGAAGGGCAAAAAGAAGCTACGTCTCGTGCTGCTCGGCGCTATCCAAAGTGATCCGTCTGTCGTCGACTTTTTGAATCTCCCTTGCGGGTTCGAGCCTGATTGTAAATGTTGTTCGCATGCGGACGATCATCTAATTTTCGTCTAAATCTAAAATGTACTTAGAATGGAATACGGGTTAGTGTTGAGATCTAGTCGAGAAAAAATACTGTCAATGTTGCTCGGGGCAAGTTGCCCGCCAGCTTGTCGTGAAAAGTACCCGTATGTAGTATGTAACAAAAGCCAGATATTTGAGGCTGATCATGAGTGTGAGTATGAATTTTGCACCGTACTTTGTGTGCTGAATGAAAAAAATCGGATTGTTATCGAGCAAATGCTCCGGCATCGTGCTGTTGGTACGATATAACAAGATCTGTTCATGGCTGGCAATACTTACGACCCTGCTGTAGAGTACGAATCACTCACGGGCTATTCAAAGGGTGATTAAATCGATTTGCGTGTCTGTTCCATGATGTACGATGGAGGTGTTTGGGAACCCATAGCCGCACAGACACACAGACACAAGCGAGTGACATATAAGTACATCAAAAAGTCTTCTTTCTGGTAGAAAATCTGGATTCTCTTGGTTTATTTCTCCAATGGGTTTTCTACTAACTGTTTATGGGCTTCCCTTCTAATTGAGATAATAAGCGAGGGTTCGAGCTGTTTGAGAAGACTTTAGAAGGCAAATTCACATTATGACTAGTTATGAATTGAGAAGCGGTATAAGGGGTATAGACGCGGGCCACCAGTCAGAATCTCTTTGGAAGTTCAACCAAATATCCGACCTACTCAAGCAGCATAGTTCTTCGAGAGTTGCGCGGGAGGTGTGGCTTAAATCCAAGGATGGCTACAGATGATCTCTCGTCAGCTCCATATTTCGTTGCATTAAGGCAAGGCTACTGATCTAAAGCCGTGCAGAGGACTTTGAACATGGTGTTTTCCCTGTATATTACTATTGGTACCTGGACTTGGATATTGTGAGACGCATTGTTTTGATCTACTGTGCCTTCATGTGCCATGAGATTAACTAGGCGGCCATTTTGCTCAAAGTGTACTGAAAACTCTTTTAAAACCAAAAAGCTCTAAAACTGATCTCCCTTTTAACATTGTTGTTATTTAAGGCGACCTCAGTGTATGGTTCAATGTATTAGGCCGAGTAAAAAGTTCGTTCGGTTTTTTTATTGATTTTTCAAAATATGATAAATTTGTGCACATTTGTCCGATTTAAGTCCAATATGCGCCGTTTGGTTCGTAAACTTGTTGCCAACAAGATGCCAATTTTATTATATCCCGCTCGTAGAAGACTGCGTCCTTATTGGCAAAAAACTCAAAGAGCTAATTTTCACAGGCCTCTCTTGAGGCCAACTTCATACCATTAAGCGCGTTCGCCATGGGCAGGAAGGATGGTAATCACTTGGTGCCAGGTCCGGACTATAAGATGAGTGCATTAGGACCTCCCATCCGAGCTGCTGGAACTTCTGGCGCGTCACCAAAGACGTGTGTGGCCTGGCGTTGTCCTGATAGAACACAATTCGGCCGCTGTTGATGAAAGATGGCCTCTTCTGGATGAGTGCTGCCTTCAAGCGGTCCAGTTGTTGGCAGTAGAGGGCCGAATTGAGCGTTTGGCCATAGGGGAGCAGCTCGTAGTAGATGATTCCTTGCCAATCCCACCAAACACACAGCAAAACCTTCCTGGCCGTGAATCCTGGCTTGGCCACCGTCTCCGCCTGCTCACCGAGTTTCGACCACGTCCGGTTTCGTTTGACGTCGTCGTAAGTGATCCACTTTTCATCGCCAGTCATCAAACGCTTCAGATATGGGTCGATTTTGTTGCGATTCAGCAGCGATTCGCAGATGAAATTCGGTCCATCATGCTTTTTTGCGTTAGTTCGTGTGGCACCCAAACCAAAGGTTATGCAAATGGTTTTCTGGCTTATCTTTAGTTCCTCAGCAATTAAATAAGTGCTCGTGTGACGGCCTGTTTCCACTATTTCCAGGCCTCCCGACGCGTGGTGCATCCTTGACATCGAAATTACCGGAACGGAACCCAGCAAACCACTTTTTTGCTACAACGTTCGTTTACAGTATCGGACCCATAAACTAAATTAATTTTTTCAGCCGCTTTGGCTGCTTTTTCGCCTTGATCGCCTTGATCGAAGAAAAATTGTAAAATTTAGCGAATTTTCTCTTTGCTGGTGTCCATCTTTGACGAGCGCTCACAATGTACTGAGTCAATCAATCGAAAAACTGTCAAAGACAAACTTTTAGCGCGAATAAATACGTTTTCAGCGCCGTATAGTATAACATGATGCGACACGTAATACTAGTACTGTGTACAATAACGCCATCTATTAGATACAAATCGAACGAAATTTTTACTTGACCTAATATATTTGATGCGGCTACCAAGAGCTTCATCGTCACCTAAATTCCAATAACTAGTTATAAAGGTAAAGAATTTGCGGCAGCTCGTTAAAGGAATAAAAGAAGGGTATATGATGAAGTCTCTCGGCGAGCCTACTGGTAGGATTTCACCACAGGCTCATGATTACAAGTTCAAAAGTTCTTGAACAACATTCTTCAGTGCTCATTGTAAGGAAGAACTGAAATTCTGACTCACTCTTATAGCTAGCTGGTTAAGTATAATTTACTACTTTTTTATTAGTAATATACACCTTTTTTGCCTTAAAGCGATGTTTTTTTTAACGAACAGTGCCAATAATTGCTTAATAGCGCTTGCAACCAAAAACACAATACGCTCCTTTGCAGTAATATCAGCGCAAGTCTTCATTAAATTAATCATGAGTGTTGTGAAAAGTTCAATTCGCATTCAATGTTTATAACGCCCAATGCCCTTCGGAGGCACACGAGCGCACGAAATGCACTTTTGTCAAAAGTACAGGGTGACCTCAAATAAAAATTATTTTTTTTTTAAATGAAACTAAGGTTGTGATATTTAACAGTGAAATCAAAGTTCTCATTTCCTAAAATCTAATTGTTGCAATTTAATAAAAGCGAAGAAAATTCAAAAAATTTAATTAATTTAACAAAAACAAAAAAAAATAGAAAATCTCATGTATCCCCCTTAAATGATGAATTAATTAAAATCCCATTTAATTATGAAAATTATTAATTGTATTTTATCATTTAACTGTTTAATCAAATTAATTTTAATTGAATTGAGAAAGCACGCTCCGGACCACCCATTCCCCGCCCAATGGTGCAAAACAAGCGTTTTTTGGCTAACTTTTCTGTCTCGCAATTTCCACGAATTCACTGCCACTATACCTATTTTGCATTGCTCAGCACGCGCCTGCGGAAAACAGTAAACAAGCACAACAACAACAACAACAACAATGAAAACAAAATTCACAGTAATTTTTATGGCACTGCCAAACAAGAAGAAGCCGAAAGCTGCTGGAAAAGTGCTGAGTGCTGAGCGCTGAGGCTTATACTGAGGCTTTGATTAAGCAGCCAGCAGCCAGCAGCCAGCGCACAACAACACCAACAACAACAAAGGCAGAGCACAAGAGCCTATTGCCAACTGCCAACTACTGTTCATCAGCAAACTATGCTGTTCGCCCTTGTCATTCTTTAGCACACGCCCGCACACGCCATCGACTCGCCCCACACACGCTTGTGAACTTCTTGGCACACCTTGACCCAAATTTCAGGCGAGGCATGCTTGAAGCTTGCTGAAACACACTGACTGGCTGACTGGCTGACTGGCTGCCTGGCTAGCAGCTTCAGCTAACAATCTACATGGCTGGGAGTAGGTAGACTAGAAGAGCGTCGCGGTAGACAGGCTAGAAAGCAGCTATCCTCCTCTGTGTGTGTGTGTGTGTGTGGGGGTGTGTGTGTGTTAAGGTTGCGAGCGGTGTGGAGCACCGGCAGTCAGCTGTTGAATAGTTTGCATAGTTCAGCTCAGCAGACAATGATACATTTGAGATGCTTAATTTTCAGATTGTTGCTGCTCTTGTTGTTATTGTTGTTGGCAGACGAAACTTGTTGGCTGAATTTAAAACGGAAAACGTAAAAAATGATTTGCACACACACATACACACACACACACACATAAACACTAACAGGGCATTTAGTGGTTACTTAAGAACAGCGCGGGGGGCAGATGTCAGTTCGCACGCGTTGCATATCTGAAGTGCCACATCACGGTCCAAAGGCATCTCGATTTCATTGTAAGAACCCAAGTAATTATTGCAGCGCCTCTTCTCACAATTGACATCCCAATGTGGCAAATGGCGAGTGAGCATTCAATGGCTGCGAGCTGCGAGCTACGAGATGATTTGCAAATATCCTGCGCCACGCCACACCACGCCACGCCGCCTTCGCTGCTTGCAATGCAATCGTATTCTTCTGCATTTGGCCTTCCCTCCACCCTGCTCTTTTTCACATTTCGGTTTCTTAATTGCTTCGCCACACTTTTTATTCAAGCCACTCGTCCATTGTGCTCAGCTTTGCTTGTATTCCCAGCCGCTTTGCCACAATCATCAATTTTCACTTGATATTCCACACATTCGCAAAGCTTTCCTCGTTCCTATCGTCATTCTTTGCCCCGTCCCGCTGTTTCGTATTGAGTCTGCATAAATTGTTTTGAATTAATTGGTAAGGATATCTCGCTACGTCTCTTTGTGTGTGTGTGAGTGTGTCTATGGTCATTGCTTTCTGTGGCGAAGATGACGTTAGGAGAAGGTCAGCGACGGCGAAATTATCTTGCAGTCAGCAGGCGGACATCGAACGGCCCTATAATCAGGCGCTTCGGTTGGTTGTTGGACGGAAAGTTGCCTGGGTGGATCCATTTCGAGTTACAGTTGTTGGACGAATTATCAGAAGCGCTGTTGCAGAACACCGGACTAGTTTTGATCTGGTAGAAGAAGGGGAATAACACTAACACCGCCTAACCTCAAAAAATCTTAAGATATTCTACGTCCCAGGAATGAGTGCGGATGTGACTCGGCAAACACTAATCCTTTAGTCGTTTAGTGTCAAAGTAATGAATAAAATATTGGTTGGAAGAAAGTTACAACTACCGTGGTTCACCGTTCGTGCACCCGAGCTCACAGAGGACATACCTAACCCTAGCAAACCAGCGCTCTCTTTTAAAAGTGCGTAGACGGGAGGAGCGATGTCCTAATCACAACACCGTCCGCAGTTCTTCGGTCACCCTGAAGATCATCCGTTGTTCCACTCATAGACATCGTTCCCGGTTGACGAAAGTCGTGACTATCTGCCAACAACCATAGAATTCCAACTTTATAACAATATACATATTCATATAGGTGCTTTGTAACCGCTGAAACGATTTTTGGCCGAGCCTTCTCCAATTTCTTGTTTTGCGTCTTGATATTTTTCCAACAAATAGAGGGACCTACAGTTTATACTAAGCCGCCTCCGAATGGACGATGGAACTTCGTGCAGAGCTTTTTATTTCGTGTAAGAAATACACTCGGTGAGCCTGAGGAATAGGAATGCCCTGCCGAGGGGCAATTATGGATCTTGGTCGAACTAGAACTCGAACTCTGACAATCAGAATGGAAGTACGCTGTATTTCCAGTTCATAAACCGTCAGTGGATGTCATCTAGAGCTGCTTTTCGGTTCATTCCAGTTTTCATCAGATCTACCCTTCGGCGGCTCTAACCCTGGTTTCTGATAAATCCAGGAATCGAAAGTGATTAGAAAGCAAACTCACCTTCGCAAAGCTCTAGTTGGAGCTTCCAGGCATTTGGGGATGGTCCTCGAATGAAAAGGTTGAAAAAAGACTCATAAGATCTCTCTCTCTCTCTCCCTCTCTCTCTCCCAGGTTCAATCTTTAGACACTCGTCTATATAATCTGCTCCAAACAATACTCTAGCAAAAACCTCAGCGTACATGTGACCTGTTCATCGATCAGCATACAGATACCTAATACATATAAGTTTGAGGTATTCTCCCGAAAACTCAATCTCTAAAAACCACTCGCTCTAATCCATCGGCCGCGTACTGTATCTAACTGTATGGTTTATTAATAAACCAACTCATTGTCTTGGGTATTGAAGCGCAGCTGAGTCTGTTGATTTTTCGATTTTCATCTCTATTTTCGTTTTTTTCTTCACACTCATCACTGACTTTCATTTAACCCGCAATTTATTTATTCACATTTCAAATACCGTTAATCACTTTCAATGCGTCTCACTTACCGATGTCTTCGATGTCGGCGATGATTGCTTGGAACTATTTCTTCAAGGTCGTCAGTTTTGTCGTCGTCCATTTGGATTTGTACGTCGTAAGGAAAATCATCATTGTACTGAAGTTGGCTGCAGTTCCGGCGTAAAGAGAGTGTAAATAGATAGATTGAAACAGTTATTAAATTCTCAAGTCCAATTGAATATTAATAGAGACAGTGTGGATACTTACAGCGGCTCATTAGGCGGCATACTAAGTATGCAGTGTTGCAAGCCACCCGGTGTCGGGTACACCAAAACGGGGTCTGAACATCTGTGGTAACGTTCTGCAAGAGAAGGAAAAATGATATTGTTATGCTCATTCTCTCTTTCTCTTTCTCCTCGTAGCTCTTACTGTATTTTCGTTTACGCCTTCGGTACTCATCATCACTGCCACTCTGCCCTGACGGCCAGCTGGGCTTGAAGCGTTGTTTGTCCTTCTCGCGATCGCGCGAGGAAGACTTCGTTGTGGTGCAACAACCGGTCGGCGCCACACTGGAACCAGTCGACGTAGAAGTCATGCGATTCAACTTGGCCGTATCCGCAGGTACTGCAGCGCCGGTTACAATGACCCCGTTGACGCCGCCACCTCGAAATCCCGTGCCGTTGAGGGCTATAACAGCCGTAGTCGCTTCGGCCAGGCCCGCCTGGTAAAGTGTGGTAGGAGGCGGAGACATTAGAGTAGCATCAGTCGTAGCGATAGTCGTGGGGTGCGAGGATAGCGATTTTTGTGCGTTAGATGGCGCTGCTGGCGGTGCGATGCCAACGGTAGCGAATGTATTTCTATTTAAACTATCTACTAATTGATCACTACGACTAATATTACTCAACATAATCCCATTTACTGGGTCTTCACCAGTTTTCCCCGGTACGGGCAAAATAGGCGCTTTGGGTATTTGCGGCGCCGGCATTAAACGACTGCGAGCGGGACCGCCTACAACCAACAGACTTGTGCTTTTCGATTTGAAACGATCGCCCAACATGAAGGCACCAACGCCTCCGACTCCACCAGCAGCCGAGGTGGTTGGCGAGCAGATGGGTGCATGCAGCGACAGTGAGTCGCTTTGGTTCAACAATGTGCTGACAGTCAAATTTGCGCTCTCCTCGGAAGTGTTCTGGCGCGAGATGTACCGCGAATAGGCAGACATGTCGCCAAAGTCACCCACACCGCCGTAAGTGCTGTCCGTATAAGACACTTGATGACGAAAGATGTGCTGTTTTGTTTGTGTGATCTTATTGCTGGTGGGGATCGTTGAGATATCGCCGCCGACGACAGTGGAGTAGGTGGCAGCTCTCGACGAGGCGGTATAAGGAACGGCAGTGGTGGGTGTAATTGTATGTTTCGTAGTTGTGGAGACTTGCATGGCATTGTCGATACTGACAATGGTCGACTGCCCCAAGGGCGGCATAGGCTCCGGTGCTGGTATTGTGGCGATCAAATGCCGCGGCAGTATGGGGCTGCATTGTGCGCTTATCGACTTGGCCTCGAGTATACGCAGACGTTTCGCTAGACGTGCGCGCTCGTAAATGAGTGAGGCAGTCTCATCCGGTATGACCTCGGCGCCACCAAAACTGACGGTACAACGTGAGCTCGCAAAGGATAAACTCTCTATGCTGTCGCGCAACGAAGTCAGGCTATCTTCGGCCATTGTCGAGGTGTGCAGACGTGCACCAGTGCCATTTTCATAACCGCTCGCCAGAGAGGTGGTGTCATAGGTACGCTCCAAAAGTGAGATGGGCACACCGCCAGTGGCACCATTGCTATTGCCGTTACCATTAGTCACAGACATAGAGTGTCTATGGACTGCAGCACGGGAGTCGCCTGATCCCGAGCTCGATGTCATCACCTCAGCTGGTGTGTGGGTCTGAGCGCGTACTAATAGGCTTCGTCGCGTAACAGGCTGTGCTGAACCAGCACCACCACCACCACCGCCACCGCCAGTGCCGCTTACGTCATTCTTGTCCGTTGAGTTACTCAGCGTGCTAGCGACGCTGTCATCTGCGGCCTGCCCTGCTGCTGCTGCTGCTGCATTCAATTGGGTTTTGACCCTCTGCGACTTTGTGAGAGTAGCGCGTGCCAATTGTGAACGATGACTACCATTCGATGCTGAAGCCGATGTTGAGAAGACTTCTATTTCATCGCCGTCCGGCAGACCGGTGCCGCCAACATATGCCTTCTTCGAGGCCTTTGGATGACGAAATGTCTTTGGTGATCCTATCACCGAGCCAAGATCGCCACGCATGAAAACGTCCGGCTCGCTATCGCCGCGGATCTTACGCGAACCGCCAAAGAGCTTTCTACTAAAAAATATTCGTCCGATTGACTTTCGTTTCATGCGTTTGGCGCGCTTACGTTCCTCACATTCTCGCTTGATGGCCAACACTTTTTTCTCCAACAGCGTTGTGAAGATTACCTCATAGGTGAGTGCTCGCTGCAGATCTTCGAGGGTGTCATTTGTGCTAACCGCTTTGTCAACCTTCGCTAAAGCACGTGGTGTGGGACTCTCGTCGTCGTCGACATCAGCACCAACTTCCGCGGGCTCTACTACGGACTGCGCATTCACCTTCAACATGTCTTTTGCTATCTCGTCTGCGGATGCTACAAGCATGCTCTGAGAGGGACCTTCAGTTTCGAAACTGGCTTGTGGATAGAGCTTTCCACTTAATACACTCGGCTGCCCAGACTTTTCTAGTTGAGTGCCTCTAATTTTTAGTACATCTTCCTTCACCTTCCCTTTCTTACGCTCATTCGCCTTATCTTCCTCCATTATGTTGGTCTTATTTCTTTCTTCGCACTTATATTCGACACTATAAAGCTTCCTTGAGCTTCTTCAGTTGACTTAACATGCTCACTCACCTCTGTGTCTCAGTTTGACTATTTTGTTGGTTTTGTTGTTTTTTTTTTGCTCTATTCCAAGCGATAGTTTTGTTATTAGCAATATTTCTTGTTCTTCATTTTCAATTAAAAGTGCTTTTTCTTCCTTAACCGTTACACTTGCCTTTAATATTCGGTTTGCGGTTGTATTATTTGTTTCGTTCTTTCTCTTCTCGCCTCGCATCTGTCTCTGCTGCAGCATTTTTCAATTGTTCTGTGACATCGATTGAACCGTTGTTTGTATTGTTTTTGTTTTCTTTTGTGGCATTTGGTTTGTGTTGTGACATTTATATTACTGCTTTTGCTCTTGCTCTTCTTCTCCGCCTTCTTCTTCTTCTTCTTCTTCTTCTGCTCTCAATTGCATTGGAATGTCATTCATATTCAAATTCGTTTGGCGTTTTTTGTTGTTGTGTTTTTTTGTTAGTTACTATGATTTATTACTTTAAGTGCATATGTCTCGGCATGTGTGAGTTATTCATGCTTGTTCTTCTTCCTTTCCACTCCCTCTCTTGTCTTCACACCCGGCGGCTGCCTCGTTCGGCTGCTTCTCTTGTTTTTGTGGCCCCTTTGAGTGGCACTTCGGCACAGAGACTCAGCACTATCACTCAGTTCACTATTCTTCTCAAGCGTTTCTTCACTCGCAGGCCAGAAGAAGGGGTGTTGTTTAGCTGCAAAAGAAGAAAAAGAAGAGGAAGAGATAATGAAGAGAGTGTTTGAAACTAATGAACGTAGAAGTGTTGCTATCAATAAATAGTTTGAATGGAATAATTTTTCATTTCTCTTTTGGTTTTTTTTGTTGTTTTTTTTTTGTTTTTTTTTTGGTTGAAGAATGCGTAAGCTTCTTGTAAATGGTTTTCGTGCATTGTTTTGTTGTTGCAGATTTAGAAGAATATTCTTTTTATTTGGAAATTGATTTGTGAGTGAATAAAATGAATAGACTTCAGTAGAATAAATTGATTTTTTTCCTCGTGACTTAGCAAATGCAGAAACTGGAGAGATGGCTTAATAACGGTGAACAATGGAATAGTCCTTTGAGAGTTGATTGCGTCTGCGAGAGCGGCAAATTTCTGTACTAGTCAACACTCTTTTCTAAATTTATAAGTGAGAGTATTATTTTACTATCTGCATTGAAGCGGTAATTAGTTAGCGGCGCGTGCGACTATACCAAAGGTTATGGGTTCGAATACCGATCAAACCTTACAGGAAACACGTCCACTTCCGCTTTAGTTCTGATTTCTTCAGACTGGATAAGAAGGCGATGCGAGTTCAACTGGTAGTGACGAAAGACAAGACAAAATAACTTTGAAGTCCCCTTATTCTTTTAACCCTCTATTTGGCGAAGTGGCAACAAACAAAACAACATCTGAGGAGTAATCCTTATGAGTTTTGGGGTGAAATGTTTGGTTATAACAGCTAGGTTACGTCGAGTACTGCAGCATTACTTCGTTGAAATAATCCAGTGGAAAGGTCCTGACGACTGGCAAAGTGCTGTTATCTAAGCTACACACATATAAGCATAAAAAAGAGCTTACTTCGGCAGCTTCGGTTTGAGAAGCTCCGAAACTACTTGGGTCTTCAAGGTGTTAATTGTGTAGGTGTTAGCCGCTTAAAGCAAAGACACGCTCATAAAGAGTTGAGCTCTGATTGTAAATAAAAAAATGTCAGACAATGTAAAGGGGGTAAGTGAACCACAACAAAAACAAAAACGAAAATAAAAGAGATTTCTTCCACAAAATCTTTAAAAACATCATGCTTGTGGTCTCGGGACCACATTCATTCGCATAGCGCACAATCAAGTACACTTTTTAGTGCGGAAGACTCACGATGCAGTTGAGAAAACGTTTTATATTCCGCAAATCAGCTATAAAGCGCTCAAGGTCGTAAGAAGCTGTATACAATGTATAGTAACGGACGCGAAGGCAGGCAAGAAAGAAGGTTACCTGAATCCTATAAATAAAGAGGACATGCCCCTAACTATGTTCCATATCGACCATGTTGGACCAATGGAACTGACCAAGAAGGCCTACAATTATATTTTGGTCGTAATAGACGCGTTTTCCAAGTTCGTTTGGCTCTACCCTACTAGGAATACGGACGCAGCAGCTGTGGTAGATCGTCGAAAGAAGCAATCGAAAGTCTTTGGAAACCCTAAACGCGTGATAACCTATAGGGGAACAGCTTTCACTTCTAGTCTCTTCAAAGATTACTGCGAGAGTAAATCAATTGAACATTTATTGACAGCGACTGGCGTGCCGCGAGTAAACGGACAAGTGGGGAGAGTACATCGAGTGGTGGTATCCATGATAGCGAAGCTGAGCCATGAAAACCCTAGAAATTGGTACGCTCAAGTAAATCGCGCTCAGGAATTCATCAACAGTACGCCGCCAAGTAGCACAAAAATATCACCATTCAGAATACTGACCGGACTGTAGATGCGAACGCCAGGAATTCCACAACTGCAAGAGTTACTCGAGAACGATCATATCAGGGACTAGACGTAGAGTGAGAAGAAGTGCACCGTAAATCACGAGACAACATAGCCACCATCCAACATGAAAATCGAAGGACGTATGATAAACGTCGGAAGACTGAGACGGATATGCCGTCGACAAGTTAGTAGCCATCAAGCGAACGCAGTACGGAAGCGGACTCAAACTGAAACCCAAATATCTAGGACCATACAAAATAGCGAAAATCATGCGACGAGGGCGATACTTGGTGGAAAATGTTGGTGACCATGAAGGCCCAGGACGCACAGTGACTGTGGGCGAATATATAAAGAAATGGGATCCATCATTCGAGGCCGAATGATCGCGCAGGATGGCCGAATGTGGGAAATGACATACGACATAACACGACGACAAAACACAAAACTGTATACATACAGAACGAACAGCACAGAACATACCTTACAGAAGACCAGAAAATGACGGACGAAAAGGCCTAATTTTAAATTAAACCGAGTAATAAGTATACCGTTAATTATATATGTACATCTAAGGCAAAGTGAATTAAATAAACTGAATTCTAAACATTAAAGACGTTCCCATTTTAAATGCACTACAGTACTTCCGCATGAAAAAGTAAAGAAGACTAAGTTGAGATGGAAGGAAGAACTAGAAATTCGCTGATTTTGCGTCTTGTTATTTTTCCAACAAATGGAGGTTAATTCCAAGTCGTCTCCGAACGGCAGATGGAGTTTTATGAGAAGCATTTTATTACAAGTCGCGGAGCTGAAAAACAAAAAGTTCGTTATGTGGGGCAGAGGTCAGTTTGATCAAAATATAGTAAAACGTGCACCAGAACAGGCGGAGGAGCGGACAGAGATGGTCAAATCGATTCGTCTCGTCATTATATGAAGTTTGACATATGGTATATATATAAGTGACTATTTCGACTATTTAAATACCGCGTGATGTGGAGAAATGCTATTGTCATACTTTGAAGATTCAGCTGAGAGTCTGCCTTGAGATTTTAAACCCAGAGAAACACGATTGCATCAAATTTAAATGGACGTTGATCTATTATTCTCGGAAAAAAACTTGTGTAAGAAATATAAGAAGAAATTTGTGGTTCGATTTTAACAGTGTAATGAGATACAGGGGAGACAAGTGTATAAGTGAATGTCATTATGTAAACTTTCTAGTGGTCTAAAATCTAAGTTGTATGCCAAATTAAAAAATAATTGTTACTATTCCTGCGAGAGACAAGTTCGATTATCAATTGATGTGGCGAAATCAAATGCAAATCTCTAAACGATTACAAATGGTTGGCCATTAATCAAATTAAATGTCAATTCGGGCAGACAGAACTCGGCGTAAGCTCGTTGCAATTATAAGCTTATTTGCACAAATGCTACTTAGCAACTGGCATGCACACACACACGCACACACTCGCAGCTGCATATGCAAAGAAATCGAAACCCCAAAGCCATAAGAAGCACTCAACTCGGTGACACGTGTATGAAAATATATGACTAAATATCTGTCTTCCAACTGCCGCACTTACATACACACACACATATATATACACACACGCATCAAATAGTTGTGGGAAATCCCCAACTGTCGGCACCGCCGCCAAGACGCATGAGACTCGGTTAGGTTGTAGGCAGCCGCAGGCCGCAGGCCGCAGAACTACACGGCTGCAGTTGAAGATACCTCTGCTTAGTCTTGCCACAAGTAGCAGCAGCGAATAATAACAACGACAACAGCATCATATTGTCATACATACATTGTAAACTTTACACTTACTCGTACATATGTATATACACGTGTGTAAGTTTTTAGTTGAATTTGCTTACGCTTATAACCAGCAGCGAGTTGCCAACAGCAGTGCCACCATATCAGTGTCGAAGCGCAATAACGGCAATATTGCCGCACAATTGGGCTCGTTCAATCACTCCGTCAATCAGTTGGCATGAATTGGAAAGTTATTGAGGCGTTAAATAATATTATATTGTGCCAAGCTGAGTGATGGCGACGGAACGCGGGCGAGAAGGCGGAGAAGAAAACCTGTTTGCCGTGCCAATCAAATTTAATCTGGATAATAGCTAGAAGATACATATGTATATATAAGCAAGCGATTAAAGTCTTCAAGAAAGGCCGTAGAACAACATTTATAGTGAATTGGCCTTAAAAGGGTATCGGGCTTATTTTTGTGCTATCGAAGGATGCTTTAAAGTTGGTGAGCATTCCTTCTTGTTCACGGTGCGGATACTTGCTGCCACAAGTTAGCGGCGGCTAGAGTCAATGTTGTGTGCTCGGAACGTACGCCCGTCAATTACACTGGAGACATGTCCTCCGTCTATCACACCCGGTAACAGGCATCTAGCTTGATGTGTTGTCTTATAATGAAGTCTAGTACTGAGTCCAACCCCGACAATCTTTCGTCGTGGAGTTCCGACTTTTGTACTGCACATAGTGGTGTTAAAGTCGCTTGATTTAACAAGGTAGCGGTGCTGTACTTAGTACGGCAAGGTGTTCCTAAAAGCATCTGTGGTCACATCGTCCTTCTCTTCCGTCGGGATGAATATCAGAACTAGGCGACTGAATATCTCTTACCCTAGGAATTCTTTATATGTTCACTGTGGTACATTTCACAAAGGCCTACTCGTTTCTATACTTGTTCCAGCCTAACGTCACACGAAGACATTAAATAGCTGAAACGGAGGCACCTTCCAAATTAAGGGATCGAATACTCCAGGTGCATGCCTTCAAGTCATAGCCAACATCAAATAATAGGACCAAACTGGTTTAAAGGCGACGGACCCCAAACGTAGCACACGACCCCGCTACGTGAGTAGGTCTACATTTTTGGTATACTTTTATTTATATAGTATCGTTTTAGGGTACCCATTCTCAGTCAAACTTCTGGTGAACAGACTCTGCTAAAAGAGTCTAGTAATTCTTAAATCGTATACGTCGGAGTGGTTTCGCTAAATCTCCTTCTCTTTTAGCGGATATTAGAATTTTGGTAACTGCATACCCAAACGTATGACTACACTCCATTACTTCTTACGTAGCCCATCAGCCTGAACCTCAGCTT
Source organism: Ceratitis rosa (assembly GCA_037013455.1). NCBI lineage: Eukaryota > Metazoa > Arthropoda > Insecta > Diptera > Tephritidae > Ceratitis > Ceratitis rosa. The sequence goes on along the minus strand of JAWMAG010000001.1, from coordinate 116,379 downwards.
ATTTGAGAGAACATTGGTCCAACTATTTACCGCTCTTCAACGCCTTCCAAGCTTTCACGGAGGGCAACCTAAACACTTTGAAAATCCTTTTTGTACGTGCGAAGGAAAACACTGCATAATTTTTTCAGGAGACTCGTCCACCGGGGTGAAGAAAATACCCATAACAGAGTACTTTTTTTTAACAAAATCAAAATTTTCGGTTTTCATATTCAAAAATTGTTCGGAAATTTTTAAGTTAGGTGAGAAAAAAATTTCTTGAGACAAAAATAAAAAATTTTAATCCAGCAAAAGTGAACTTTTTATGAACACAAACAAACAAACAATTTAAATGCCGCTAATTTTATTTGCGTTAAAGCGATGGAATTTAAATAATTTTCTTGCTATGCATGTGTGCACTTACTTCAGACACCCACCGACACACATACTCGTAGATACAATATATGTATACCTATATGTTTTATATGAGTAAACAAATAAGCAACTTTTAATATGATAGCAAACACACACACATACATTCCTACATATGTATGTGTACTATATAAGAACAACAAATGAGTACTATGTCTACATATGTACATGCGTTAATGTGCCACTCTACGATTACAGGTAAAACAATAACAACTACAAAACAACATGCAACAATAACAACAAAATGAAACTCAAAAGTATTTATAAAATTTGAACAGTTGCCAACAATGCAACAAACACAGCTGACACAAACACGCAACATTGTGGATAGCAAACAACAACAAAACAAAAACAAATAAATATGTTGTGTATATTTGTACGTAGGTAAGGGAAGTAATAAGTGTAATAATAATAATAATGGGAAACAGCAAAACAACAAATTGTGGTGAAAACCAAATGTGCAGAAGGTGTGTGATGAGGTGTGCGAGGAGAGCGTAAAAAGAGTTGAGAGAAGAGTTTTTAGCGGATATTTGCATTGAGAAAGTGATGACAGAGTTCTATAAGTGTGTGTGTGTGTTGTGGTTGCGAGTGTCTCGTTAAGTGAGTATGGGCTGTCACGGCGTATGAGTAACGCGAGTATTACACTATGAAATTATTCCTGAGTGTGTGTTGGTGTGTGTGTGTGGGTGTGTGTGTAAGGAAATTATCTGATTTGCAGTAACATTTAAAATATTAAAAAAGAAAAATACAAAATAATTCTCTACTTGCAACATATATTGATTGCAGATAAATATGAAAAATACAAATTTTATAAAAAAAAAATTAAAGAAAACTTTTGTAATGTCAAAAAAAACAGAAAAAAGTAATGCACTTTCATTTGCCAATTATTTATTTTTCTGCAGCCATAAAATGTTTTGAATTTACGTATTTAAAAAAAAATAGTACGTCTTTCCCAATTATAAATTCTTTTTTTTTTTATTTTCAGTTTATTTAACAGCCAAAATTTGCCTTTCTATAGTATAATACAATTCAATCATAATGCCACTGAGTATCCACATTCTCGGTGCAGATCTTTGTAACGTCTTCTACGTTAATTAGGTATCGAAATACACGGAAAAACAGAAACTTTTGTTAACCACAACACTAAACGTCCTGCTCTACGGAGCAGAGTTATAGGCAGACTAATTAAGAAAAAATAGCGGACATTAAGCGCTAGAAAAAGGCTACCGCACAGTTGCACTGAGGGTAGTCTCGGCATACCGTACAGCATCAAGCGAAGCTATATCGGTCAATACTAGAAATAGGGATCAATTTTCTGAGGTAATTAGACTGTGGGTCCAGATTTGGGCGACGATTCCCTATAGGAGAGTTTTATAGTGGTCTTCAAATGGCGCTTGCCATTGCTATAATTTCGGCGATTTCTTATCCCCCTAGTTAGATAAATAACGTACCCAAAATGTGTCTCCAAATTTAAATTAATTTGTAATGCAACTTCGCTGAATTAATTATTAAAATTGTTTACACCGTTTTGTAAACTCAAGAGTAAATTAATTCCTAATTTAGTACTTCCAAATTGGTTTTGTAATTCCGTATTTAATTTTTATTTATTTAGTTTTGTTTTCAGCTACAGCTTTGGATATTTTGGTTGCTTAAATGTTTGGGTAATTATCACCTAAAGAGTTGCTAACAACAAATAGAAATATATTTCACATTCTATTTCCACCCAAAGAATGCACAAATTGTCTCAACTCTGCGCATTGCAAGTGCATTTGTTGATTTAGTGGCTTTTGGTAAAGTTTGCTTCATTTTAATAACTCACTTCTTGTTTTCATGTAGCAAAGCTTAGTTTTCTTAGTGAATTTACTCAACTCCAGTGGGTGCATGTTGCACAATTGTGCTGAGATATACCAAATATACATACATATGTAGCTATTATAAATTGCTATTATAAACGGCATAGAGTGATAAATAATTGTTTGCTAGCAAAACAAATTTATAGTTGAAATTAGCGCAGTGGGAAACCTGAGTTGGAAATTTATCAGCATAACTTTTTAGTAATTTCTTTACTAGTTTGAAATGGTTTTATTTATTTTATTTTGTGTTCTTTAATACATTTCATTTTATTACTTAATTTTTTCATGTTAATTTTTATTATTAGAGCTTTTATTTATTATTTCATTAGTTTTATTTTACTTTATTTTATTTTATTTTATTTTATTTTATTTTATTTTATTTTATTTTATTTTATTTTATTTTATTTTATTTTATTTTATTTTATTTTATTTTATTTTATTTTATTTTATTTTATTTTATTTTATTTTATTTTATTTTATTTTATTTTATTTTATTTTATTTTATTTTATTTTATTTTATTTTATTTTATTTTATTTTATTTTATTTTATTTTATTTTATTTTATTTTATTTTATTTGATTTTATTTGATTTTATTTGATTTTATTTGATTTTATTTGATTTTATTTGATTTTATTTTATTTTATTTTATTTTATTTTATTTTATTTTATTTTATTTTATTTTATTTTATTTTATTTTATTTTATTTTATTTTATTTTATTTTATTTTATTTATTTTATTTTATTTTATTTTATTTAATTTTATTTTATTTTATTTTATTTCATTTTATTTTAGTTTATATTATTTTATTTTATTTTATTTTATTATATTTTATTTTATTTTGTTTTATTTTATTTTATTTTATTTTATTTTATTTTATTTTATTTTATTTTATTTTATTTTATTTTATTTTATTTTATTTTATTTTATTTTATTTTATTTTATTTTATTTTATTTTATTTTATTTTACTTTATTTTATTTAATTTAATCTAATTTAATTTAATTTAATTTATATTAAATTAATTTAATTTAGTTTAATTTAATTTAATATAATTTAATTTAATTTAATTTAATATATTTTAATTTAAATTAGTATAATTTAATTTAATTTTATTTTAAGTATTTTATTTTAGTTTATTTAATTTAATTTATTTTATTTTATTTATTTTATTTGATTTTATTTTATTTTTGTGTTTTGTTTTTTCCGTTTCTATATTTTCTGTTCGTTAATTAGTTAAAATATAAAAGAAAATTATGGATTGAATTTAAAAATAAACAAATTTCCTCAAATACATACCATATATACTCGTATATTACTCATACGCAATGGCGGCCACCAGGACAATACATTAAAAAACATTAAATATACGTGCAAAATAATATGATTGCATATGAAAAGAACAAAAGACCTGAAAGACAATCAAACGTACGTGTGAAATAGAGAAAATCGTGAGAAATGACACAACATGTCAACTGGCTGACGTGTATTGGGGCCGAGGACGTCAGTAGTTGGAATAAATTATTAGGTTATGACAAAATTGTGAAAACAAATGCATTTGCATACATACACATATACATACGAGTGCTCATAGCTATTCAAATGCCATTATATAAGATTAAGCTCTTATATATATATATATGTAATATATAAATAAATTTCCACATGTGCTCATACATATACATATCCCTATGTGCAGTATTGCCCAGCTTATGCCCTAATAGGTCAAAGCAAATACTAACAAACTTAACTAAATATTAATCGAGCACATTAAAAATAGAAAAACTATTATGGCGCACGGATATATGTACAAATAGGTTGGTAGTGAAGAGTCGGGATATGATTATTTTATGCGTTTGTGGATTAGGGTGATCGGAATATGGATATTACCACATAATCGAAATTTTTATTTTTTATATCAAGCAGAGCAAAAGCAATTTATTTGCAAAAAGACTTTAATTAAAAAAGCTTGAGATTTGTCGAAGGGTGTTTTTTCATAAGCCCAATCGCTTTCTTAACCATTTTTTAATTTAATTAAAATATGAAAATAATTATTTTGACCCTAACGGCAATAAATGAGATCTATTAAAAAAATATGCTTGACGTATTCGTCAACTATTAACAGTTAAAACTACCATTTATTGTTAATATAATTTCAGGCATACCTTAATGATTTGTTGTTATATATATTATTATTATTGTTGGTATTGTTCGTACTTAGAAAAGTGGTACGCTTGGAATTATTATTAAAAAATTAATGCCAATCGTTAAGCGCTGCAAACACTAATCACCTTGCCATATTGCTGCCAGCACTGAGTCAGTGCAAGCAGGTGAAGGTAAGGGGAAGTCATGAGATTGGGGGAAAAAGAAGGAAGAAGAGAAATGGCAAAAAGTGCTCGAAAAGTACTTCGAACTGAGTTAGCGAGGGAAATGAAGTTACTCACATATGCAAGTACAAACATAAATACATCCGCTGCAGGTAATATGCGTGTGTGAGTGAGTGAGTGTGTGGTTGGGTAAGGTATTAATGCAGGTCAAGGCCGTTGAGGTTGGCCAACCAAAGAATCAACCAATGAAGCCGCCTCACAGTCATTAGGTGCAATTTAAATTTGTTTTTTGTTTTTGTTTTTTTTTTATTTTTTATTTTTTGTGAACTCGCATAACGGCACCAATCGATGTGACGAACCAATCAATACACAGCTGGTTAATGCGAGTGTGTGGCTATGTGTGTGTGTGCGTATTAACTGAGTTGCTTTTGATTGTCATATGAATTTAATTTCACGACATATGCAGCGTAAAAAAAAAACATGAATGCCAATGCCAGGCAACGAACCATTTACGTATATATGTATATGTGTGTCTATGCCTCAATTTGTGACAATAAATAAAAGAGAATTGAATTTTATGAAGTTTAAAAAGAGTGTATCCCTTTTTGTAGAAAAAGCTACTACTTTTGCTAAACATATCTATACGCCTATATGTATGTGGAAGTTCATTTAGTTATGCCCAAATTTACAAAGGATTTCATGGCAAAGGACACACTATTTGTTACTCTTGATCAAATTCAAAGGACACTTTCAAAAGGCATGCGGTTGCTGTTGCTGAAAGCATCTCTTTGATTGAATGGCGTTGAGTAGTCTTAAAAGGGTGAAATAAACCGAAATTCAGCAAATTCATGGGCACCTTTGTTTATATATATGTAATGACGAGCACGTGTGGTTTGACGCATAGAAAATCTACTTCACATATACACATATTTTATTCATATGTGAGGAAGGAAATTCAAAGATTTTTGTTCAATGTCATTACATAAACAATAAAATGGTTAAATCGAATGTGACAAGGTAGGGTCAAATAGAAAAGAAGGACAAAATAATACATATGTTTAATGCAGTATATGTTTCAATGAAAGTGATGCTATTGACGAGTAAATATTTTAAAGATGAAGAGTTTCTCTAGGCATATAAAGCTCAGAAAATTAAAAAATAACAAAACCGACAAAGAAAAAGCCTGTCTGCAATGTATAAAAAAGGAATTAAATAAAAATATCTAAATCTCATCAAATTTAGTTACGTATACGCAGCGTAGTGCTAAAGTTGAAAACTTACTTAAAAATAATAATAACGAACTCATGAAGATATCAGCTGAAAAACCTCTAAAGGAGTTACACTCTACTATATACTAGAAATAATGGAGCACTCAATTTCACGGATTAAACTGGAGAAACATGTTTATATACAAGTTTATATACAAATTTCTATGACAAACATTAGTTAGTATACTCGTCTTGAGCATATGTTACATATTGTTAACTTAAAATTATGTGAATTTCGTTAGCAAGATGCCTCTTTGGCAATTTTTTGCTATCAGAAAAAGGACTTAGGTACTTGGAATGTCTTACGGTTACAAGTGCTTCAAGCTTTTTTACAGAGGGTAGAGAATATACCTATGAATGAGTAAGCTTGCCTCGGATGCTCCAATATGTTAACATTATTTGTTTAAAATATTGAGAAAGTGAAGAAAATTGGTTATAGAGAATTATCAAATTACTATCCGAGCTATCGGTTGGGAAATTTGATGAGACGATCTTGAAAGTTTATTCACCATTTCCATTGCCAGTTCGTAACTTCTTGGCTAAAAATAGCAACACAATCATGTCTCAGTTACTATTCTCAACAGATTTAGTCCATAGACACCAATGAAAGGACATTTTTTGGTGGCAATTGAAGAGAAAGAGCTCAAGAGCATACCAAATTAAGTATATCAGTACTACTGTGAGGATTGGTGAAATCGCAGACGTAAATGTATTAGTCTAAGAGCACTTCTTTAACAGGGACAAATCAGAAATTGATGAATAAATAAATATATATGGATTTAATAAAAATTCAAATTATTTGTCTTTCATACATATAATCATTTTCTTTTTATTCCGTTTATACTTTCAAGCACAACGATTACGTCACACTGACTGGCTACTATCCATTATATACAGAGACCTGCTTTTGCATTTAATAAGAAAAGTCTGTTTAATTTCTTTCTCCAACATTTCGTAAAAATCTACTGATCAGTTTGATAAGACCTTCGAAATATTAGTATCCAACGCTTACCATTTGTTGAATCTATACATCTATGTATACAAACATCTAAACCAAGTACATATACCTACATATTGCAATAAAGATTTCATTAAACAAATAGAAACTACTGAGCTACTGAAAGGGGCGAATCCTTAAAAATTAAACCACTTTCAAAACTGTAATAATAATATCTGCATACTGTAACTTCTTTTTTAGTAAACAAATTAATAATTTATTTGACCTCTGAACTGGTATATTTGTGTTTAAAATCAGCTACCAGCAGCACTTCGCCATGGCTAACTTGAAGAGAGTTTTTAAATTGTAGCTGCACATTTGGCTGTGGGTCAAATATTCGCATATACATACATAAACAAATTCAAAAACATATATTTCTCTACTCTAAAACGAAACAAACGCAAGTTTATGTCAACTTTATTTAATTGTTTGGAAATTTCAACTAATTTTTTAATCCTTTTGGCATTCGCAAAGCTTTTTGTGCAATTAAAAGATAAAATTATAAATGTTTATATGCATGTGGATGTTTATAAATTACTCTACTCAGTGGTGCAGTGAAATTTTTGAATTTAATTTATACCATTATTACAATATAAGCAACATTTAAAATGTTCTGTGTTTAAATAAACGATTAAAATATTTCGGGAAAATGTATTTAATTTAAAATTAAATGGATTTTTTGTGTAAATATTTGGATATAGCTAAATTAATTAATTAATGATAATAAAATGTTAAATTTCTAAAAAACATTAATTTTATATTAAACGAGATGACTTTTAATTTTCATATTAACTCTGACAGAAGTAGACTTGAAATAATAAAAGAAAAATTCTCTGAATATTCGGCGCTGACACAATAAAATAATTAACAGAATAAAAAATTAACCAACAAATATCATAAATTTTATATTTAAATTAATTAATTTCAGAAAATTATGTATCACTAGAGAGCTAACGGTACTTGACTTTTGACTGATTTAAAAATTTTCTTATGAAATATTTTTTAAAAAGATTTTTTTTTCAAAAATACGTCTACCATATTTTAAATGTAGTCGTTTTTTACTGCAATATTTTTAACTAGAAAAAACATAATACATAAATTTAAAGGTATTTTCATTCTCTTTTTGCAGTCAGCTTCATAGCCATCTGACATAAAACATGTTTCGTGTCTCTCGTGCTACCCTCTTCTTTAAAAAAAAATCCACCACTTTTCTTAAAAAAATATTTGGAGATTTTTAATATTTTTTACATATTGCTTTAATAACTATTTGTTTTTGAGTGTGGTGCAAATTAGTTATAAAAATTTCGTAATTTCATAAACATTTAAATATAGTCTAACCTCTAAATATATTGAGATTTCGGACCCTCATCAATCGAATATAACCCAACTGTGACCCTGCGAAGAACATTCCGTCCACCTTCTAAATGCTCAAACCAACCGAAGTAAAAATTTACTAGAAAACGACCACGAATCCCACTGAGAGCTGGTAAAGCAGTTTGAGAGAGTCCCTATAACACAGTGTCGGTTTTTACGCTGGTTGTTGTTTAGAAGGAGTAGATACTTTGTCGAAGAAAGAGGTATACAGCTCCCTGGGATGTCCCCTTGACCAGGAACCCGAATCCCAATTTCGCATACGGTAGAGAATTTGGAATAAAAGGTAGATACAATATCTGCTAGGAAGATAACCTCGGAGGTAATTAAAAAATATCCGAGTTCAATATTTTATAAGTGGAAAGATCAAAGAGCTCTGAACAAACACGTTTAATGTCGAAAATTTCGAAATAAAACTACCTTATAGAATTTTTGTATCATGAGAAAAATAATAAATTATCCATAAAATTAATATTTTTCCTAGATTAGTTTCGGAGTTCATGCTAGTCAAGCTAGAATGATTCTGGCAGTGAGCGAGGACCAGATGAATTATCATTTATCATAAAATTCCATTATCTGGTTCCCGACTCCTCGATGCTGTAGACAATTTTGCCTACCTTATTTATGTATTTATTTCAAACAAATTGAAAAAAATCTTTACTGACTAAAATTAAAAAAAAAAAACTACGGCTTACTTCGAGTAATTATATAATATGGTAAGAATCACTCCTTAGAGCAGAGATAAATCTAGATTCACAATGCTATTTAATTCCTTTAGAGGTTTTCTTAATAGGGCGTATTTGGAGCTTAAGATTCCAAATATGGCTATTGAACTGCATTCTTTCTAAGAGGGTAGAACAATGGACTGATCCATTTATATTATTGGCTGCGAAAAAAGAAGCGATGAGGAGAGTTATCTACTACGAAGGTGTCGGCTGAGCAAAATTTATAGAACGTATGGCAAATTTTAAATAAATGTTTTGGACTCGCTCTATACGACTTATAAAAGAAGAATAATGTGATCTCCAGACGAATGATTCAATCATTGTACTTAAAGGAGAAACATAAAGAATTTTCAATGTCCGAAACGCCATCATGGCGTATTGATTGCATTCTATAAAATTTTGAAATAGTATAAATATAATATATAATTGGCGCTTCGTAACCGCTAAGCGATTTTCGGCCGAGCTCCTCCTCCAATTTGTGGTTTTGCGTCTTGATGTTTTTCCAACAAATGGAGGTACCTACAGTTTTTTACGAGGAGCCTTTATTTAACTTAATTTTTTCTTTAAATTAATTTTCTATAACTGTTGGATGTTGGTCGTATTAGAATTTGAACCAAGCTTTCTGAATGGCAATACGCAATGCTAACCACTCAGCCACCGCGGCCGCCATGAATAATTCTATCGGAATATACACCTGAGTCTATAAGTTTTGAAACCAAATTGAAAAGCAGCCTGGAAGTGTAGAAACACTTGGAGAAAGGATGAAACTTTCGATTGCAAGTGGATTGAGAACCAATATTGTGGTCTGCCAAAGGTTACTGGAAGCGCGTTGGCGTCATTCAGATTTTTAATTGAATGCAGAGAAACAAAAAGAAATAGCACTGATAAAGAAAATAAACAGCAAAAGGCCACAAACTCTGCCTTGAGGTATGCTCGATGTTGCTACAAAATGTATATAACTTTAGAGGATTTGAAGCCTTCAAAAAATTATCCTCCGTAAAAACGAGGGAACCAAAACTAAAACTAGAGAAGATTTGAAGATTTAGCAGCAGTCGTGCATAGCATCTAAGCCTGAAACGAAGTATAAGAAAAACACCAACAACAAAGACAGCTGTTTAAGTCGCTAAGGACTTAGGGATGTAAGGAGGTGCCGGCTGTCGAGCGGTCCCAATGATTTGAACAATAACGCGCTTTTTTCCTATTTAAATTATGTTCACAATATTATTAATTGTCTTCAGTTTGTTAATTGTCACAACAGCAAAAATATTCCTCAAAGTAGATTTTGGAGAATGTGGCGGGAGTGACAGTACTTGGAGGGATAAAGTTCCGGGACTGTCGCGTGAACTTTTAGATTTTAATCGCCTCTTACGACAGGCATGCCTTATCGTGGGAAAATTCTTGAAACCCCACCTCGCAGGTGGTAGTGATTAGTAAAATATTGAAAAGTAAAGTCCTCTCTTGTCACCTCTAATTGACGCCAAAACTAAGCTACTAAAGAGGAAGAAGAATAAGAGCATAATTTTAATTTTTTTTTAATATTAATTTCACTTTGTTTCAATCTGGGTTTTTTGAGTTTTGTTGCTTGTTTTATTTTATGTGAAAAAAGCTGTATTATTTTTGGCAAAAGCTTTTAGAAATTAGTTGTTTTCCTTTACAAAATAATTTTTCTTAATAAAATATTTATTTCATAAAAAAAAACTTTGAATTTGGTTCCTCAAAATTAAGGTACCAAAATTAAAATACTCTTAATATATATGTATGTATGTATAAGTATATGTAAATGGTATTAAGCGCATATACTCGTATGTATTGCACATAATGCATGAATAATTATGATTTGCTTCTCGCTAGGCTCGCTTTCCCAGACAAAGGATATGAGAAATTAGGAAATGTAGAACAGCCAAAGCGAGCAAAGCGAAAGTCACTTGTTACTTGCAACAGTGTGACGTAAAACGTAAAATAAACAAATGCTACAAGCTGATGAATATACAGAAATATACATACATACATATATACATACTAAGTACCGAGAATATATGTAAGCACATATATAAATATACATATATGGTATATAGTAGTAAATACAGACAAAAACAAGCGAAAAACACACAGTCAAGCAACAGTTCACATTTTCTTTTTTTCCAGCAGCAACAGCAAAGCCAAGTGAAAATAAATAAGTAAACGAAGAAGAAGAAGAAGAAGAACAAATGAAAAGCGAATAAAAAAGAAAATATACAAAAGCGCGACAAACGCCATGAAATACAAGCGTTGGGGAGGCAGTTAAGCTACTGTGAGCCTAAAACAAGAAAATTCCCAGCTCAAAAGAGAAAGCCGAAATTGGGCTGGGTGGCGATACCACCACGAAAATGGATGGAAATATGAAAATGAGATAAAATGTGGGAATATTAAAAATTCAGTTGCGAAGAATAAGCAAATAAAGCAGAATACGCGAACACGTTGAAGCTGTTTGTGCGCCTAAAAATATGTCATCACTCGGCTGGGCAGCGAACGAAAGCGAGAGAGAGAGAGAGAGAGAGTGAAAAAGAGAGAGTAAAAATAACAGCGCTGTTAACCAACAGCTTAAGAACAGTGCCGTTATAAAATATATGTTGCGCTCAATAGCAACGCTCTCAGCACCAACATTATGCGCTCACTCGCTGCTACATTTGCCGCCACCGGTGCACAGGTGGGCACTTGGACGCGTCGCTTATAAAATCGCCAGCGAAGTGTCATTAAGTTTTCATTGTTTGCCGGGACACTTGGCTGCCTCAACGTTTGCGCACGCAAAGCGGAATATTGATGGTATATAACAACAACAACAACAACAACAACAACAACAACGACAGCAGCCAGAAAAAACAAGAACGATAAAAAACAAACAGCAACAACAATAGCATTAACACAAACGATGTTGAGAACGACAAAGGACAACGTTGGTGCCCGAAAAACAGCTGAAAATTACCGGAGGGCCACACACCGGACAACAAAATAGGAAAGCGAAGGAATAAATGAAAGGACAAAGTGGATGGTACACAAAGAAGCGCAACAACTAGCTGGCTCGTTTGTCAGTGTATGTGTGTATATGTGTGTGTGTATTTTTGATACACTTTTTCTCATTTGTCGTTCGTTTATCATACAGGTTCAGAAAAATAAATTACACACCTTTATAACAACAACAATTACAAAAGGGTAAAAATGTATGAAATTTCTTAAATTTTTTGGTTAAAAAAATTACAATTTGGGGAAATGGTTAAGTTGGATAGTTTAAGTTAAGCGAATTTGGTGGCGAATAGAAACCAAGAAGAAAACTTTTATTATTTCTACAAAAAAAAAAATTTTAAAAAATAACGGTGCAATATCTAGTTCAAAAGGCAAAATAATTTTTTATTTATATATTTTAATTTTTTTTTAATGTGAAAAAGGTTAATTGGTTGAGAATTCTGTATTTATTTGTAAAAATATGCAAAACATTGCCTATATTTAGGCGCAAAGATAAAATGGCATATTTATTACTCATGAAATACATTTTTTAAGGACAGAGTGCTTTACAGTGATAGACTTTTAGCAGATGCCAAATTTAAATGAACGTTTAGTAGTCAAGAAGTTTATAAGAACCAAGAACCCTAAAATGTTATATTTTTCTACCAAACACTCAGACCGCTGTATTTTTACTTTGTATACTCATTACACCCCCTCATGAAACTGATTTTCAGCATGAAAGAACGGCCAAGCAAATATGATACTCCGACTGTAAAGATTGACGTTTACGCAAACTTGACAGTAAACCTTCAAAGCAACTCTCCATTTCCGGAGCAGCCTTCATAATAGATGCTCTTCTAGAAATGGGTCTTCAATAGCCCATAGCAAACCTCGTAGAGTCTCTTCTGAGGAACAGGATTATCTTTGCGCCAGCGTCACCAGACATACAACAAGAGGGACCCATCAAGGTGGAGTTTTATCGCTACTGCTGTGGTGCTTAGATGCAAACACGCTGATTAGAAAACTGCACAACACAGGTTGTGACGTTGTGGCATATGCTGACGACTTTGTCCTGACAGCGATGGGCAAACACCTACAAACATTAAGCGATCTACTCCAAATGCTCTTTGTATAATTGAGAGATGGTGCAGAGACAGCGCGCTAGACGTGAACCCCGACAAAACCGAGATGGTGTTATTTACCAAGAGGTACAAGCCGCATGCATTTAAACCACCTAACCTAAAGAGCTCTCTCTCCCCAAGTCAAATACCTTCGGAAAATCTTAGATAGCAAACTAAACTGGAGCCGGAACACGGCAGAAAGATCAAGAAAAGCTATAACTGCACTCTACGCCTGCAAAATGGCGATAAGATAGAGGTGGGGTCTAAGACCGAGTATCGTATGCTGGATATACACATCGGTAGTTATACCAATCATAATCTACGGGGTCACCGTTTGGTGGCCAGCACTCGATAAAATCACCTTCAGGAGCAAATTAGAGAGAGTTCAACGATGGGCGTCCATCCTGATAACGGGAGCATTGCCATCAACTCCCTCAAAAGCACTGCTAACTCTTCTCAACTTCTTTCCTCTGGGCCTGTACGGGAAACTACAAGCGGGTTGCAATGCAATAAGATTGAATGCAACTCAACCTTGGAAGATATGCAGTATAAGGCCTACAAAAATATTATCTCTTACAGAAGTGCCAAACGAGCTGAACTACACCACGTCCAGTGTGTGCTTCGATAATCTTTTCCCCACGAGAATCCCAAACAGATGCGTGTGGGAATACACCAACGCCCGCGATCAGGGAGCAATAGCAATCTTAACAGACGGTTCGAAGCTTGATGGGAAGGTGGGCTGCGGAATTTAATCTCTCGTGATCCCAATAAGCATGAGCATGAGATTACCGGACCGGTCACGGAGTGGTTGCACAAATCCATGGCAGCAGAATAATCGGTTACAATTTACTCCGATAGTCAAGCTGCAATTATATGTCTTCAATGTAACGGTACCACGTCAAAAGTGGCCATAAATTGTAGAAACTCTCTTAACAAACTCTCAACGAAGTACAGTACTGCCGTGGTCTAGGTACCTGGACACAGGGACATCCCAGGCAATTGCAAGGCAGACGAACTAGCGAGGGAAGGAACCCTTCAATCTACGATAAACCACGCAGACGATGCTGATCTACCTCTGTCCACGGCTAAGAACATGCTTAAACTGACCTTAACCAGGGAAGCTGGCTCAATACGGTTGAACGAGATCACGTGTGGGAATAAGGTGGGCTATTACTCTAACGACTTGTGGACGAAGAGGAGGAAGAGACCATCGCGCACTACCTCTGCCATTGTCTAACCTTGGCATCTGCGCGGAAAACACTTCTTCGACTGTCGCGCTGAGTTGGCCTCAGCGAATATTGGAAATCTCGTTGCCTTTATAAGGCATACGAAATGATTCGATCATTTCAGAAGGTGAAGGCAGAAGTCTTAGCGGTATCACAATGAGCCTATTGAACTAAGTGTGCTGGGGTTGGTTGATGGTTGTTATGCTTATGGAGGTCATGTTTAAAAGGGGAACATTACATGTGGTTTCACTCTGCCATCTACTTTTGACACTTCTGGTGAAGGCTAGTCCTGCGAAAGATACTTTTCCGAGAAAATAGATCAGCTCATCGGTCACGCAGTTTCCTGGGACGTCCCTATGTCTAGAGACCCAAGATTTTTCTGTATCTAATTGTGACCTTCAAGGCATTATGATTGCATTGGAGAGACTTAATAGCAGCCGGCTTCCTTTATCGCGGTAAGCTGCGCTAGAAAGACGCTGCAGTAGTCGGGAAGTATCTTAGTTAATTCGATAGCTCCACAATCTACTTTGCCACCTAGTTTAGAGCAGTCGGTGAAGATAGCTACGGATCTTTGATCCAAAACTGTTACATTTTCACATTCGTTCCTATAAGAGACTTTTGTTTGTCGAAACGGCAGACGCGAGTGGTGTAGTCTAACTCTTCCGGGAATGAGTAGAGTTTAATATTTGGGAGCAATCTATGCAGTTTCTCCATGGCTGAGCTGGCTCGCATAAAGTTTTCCTTGTAGGTCTGCCGGAAGAAGATTAAGCAGAACTTGAATGGCTTTGGTAGGAGTTGAGATCGGCACACCTACCATGAATATGGAGGCCGTCCGCTGAACTCTTTTTGGTATGTTCTTATAACTAGCTATGTCTAGTGCTGGTCTGCAGCTAGTGATTCTGTAGAATAATATGGGTCTTATTAGCGCTATGTATAACAGGCAGTACACAATATGTGTACCGTGTGCCGGTTCCAGGTGAGTTTGCTATATAAGAGTATGCCTAAGATTTTTACCTCAGTAGAAAGAGTGATCACGATGCCTTTGGACCGCTTAAAAGTGGATGCCTTGTATTTTCTTCTGAAAATTACCAGTGCGGTCTTTGAAGCCTTTCATCTGTGGCTATATTCATTTCAAAGGTACTGTCCTTTCGCGTCGTTTTCAGTAGATGTCCTTTGTTTTAGCGTGAACAACAATTAGTTTCATTCATTTGAAAATGTCGAAATTTGTACCAGATAAAGTGTTTTTGCGGGGAGTTCTTCTTCATTACTTTAACACGAAGAAAAGTGCTACCGAAAGCCATCGTATTTTACTGGACGTCTATGGTGACCATGCTTTAGCCGAACGAACGTGCCAAACGTGGTTTGCACGGCTTAAAAGTGGATATTTCGACTTAGATGACGGTGAACGACCCGGACAGCCAAAAAACATTTCAAGAAGAATTGGAGACATTGCTCGACGCAGATGCATGCCAGATGCAAGAAGTACTTGCAAAAATATTAGTTGTTGATCAAGCAATTGTTTACAGACGATTAAAATCATTATGATTCATCCAGAAGTTTGGAAATTGGATGCCTTATGAATTATAGCCAAGAGACGTCGAACGTCGATTCTGCATGTCGGAAATGTTGCTTCAACGCCACCAAAAGAAGTCATTTTTGCATCGGATTGTGAGTGGCGATGAAAAATTATTTCATTATGATAACCCAAAGAGCAAAAGATCGTATGTGAAGCCCGGCTTATCATCGATATCCACGGCAAAGCCGAATATCCATTGTGCCAAGGTTATGCTATGTATTTGGTGGGATCACAAGAGTGTGCTCTATTATGAGCTATTGAAATCGGGTCAGACAATCAATGGGGACCTCTACTGCAAACAATTGATTCGTTTAAAAATGTCCATCGCGGAAAAACGACCAGAATATGCAACCAAACACGAATCAATAATTTTTCATTATGACAACGCTCGGCCACATATTGCAAGGCCAGTTAAAAACTATTTGGAAAACTGTGGTTGGTAAGTTCTACCTCACCCACCTTATAGCCCAGACATAGCACCTTCCAATTACCACAGGTTCAGATCAACGCAGAATGCCCTCACCGGAGTACGCTTCACTTCAGAACAGGGTATCAGAAATTGGCTCGATTCGTTCTTGACCTCCAAGCCGGAGAAGTTCTTTTGCGATGGGATCCACAAATTGCCAGAAAGCTGGGCAACCATTGTAGCTTTCGATGGGCAGTACCTTGAACTTTAAATGTATAACAATTTTTTCAAAATAAAGTCTTAATTTGCGAAAAAAAACCGCACTAATTAATGAATTACACCCAATATATAAAATAAAATAACTACCATAAATTTGATAAGGTCATGAAAGTTATAAGAACCGCAAACTGCTCTGCTTTCTTGTTGATATTTTTTCTAGTTGATTGACTTCGTTAGGTCTGACTCCCATATCAATACATATGAAACGGAAGTCACGCGAATGAATTACTTCATTCAATAAGCATCCACTTACGATCTCATTAATTTTTAAAATTCACCTCCGAGACGTCAATTGCCGCATGTATTAAAAAATAATAATAAATATTGGCAAAAAATGCGAAGATAAAAGAAAGTTTAAAAATTTATATTTTTCAGTTATTTTTCTGCTGCATGACACCAAGCGACGCAACGCAGCGCAATTTAAATTGCGAACAAATGAATAATTAATTGGCGATTGTGGGTGTGAGAAGAGCTTTAAAATTTATGCCACGCGGGTCAATGGGTCCCAGCGAAAGGAAACTCAAGCTTTGTGAGGTGGTGGCACTCACTCGCCGAATTGAAAATAAAAAATAAAATTTTCAAAAAAAAAATAATAACAAATACAAAGCAGCAGGGAATGCAAGCATAATTATTCGCAAATACTTATACATTCACATTCCGCTGCATTTAAAATGCACACACACACACACACAAACAAACAAGGAATGTGCGTGTGTCCAACAACAAAAGCCTCGCTCTTCGCTGGTCAACTCGTCGTCACCAAAAAACAAAAAAAAAAGGATTCCATTGTTATTATTTACAAAGCTTTTTTGTTGCTGTTTGTTTGCTGTTTGCTGTTGAAGGACACAAGGACAACACACATTGCACTCCGTCAGCCATAAAATATTCATGTATGTAAGTACATACATACACGTACATACATAAATATATAAAAAGAATTGTAAAAACGTTTGTAACCAAAAAGTAAGCAAAAAGTAAACCAAAAAGGGTAATAATTTAAATTTATTGCCGACATTATTGCCCCTCTCGTGAGGTTTCGGCTGGCTTGCCCGAGCATCGTTGTTTGGTCACATGTGTCATTCGTTGTGCTGGCAAGCAAGTTAAGGAGTTGATGCTTTAAAGTGTGGCGGCAAAGTTTCCTGAGGTTGTACACACGCGCGTGTGTGTATGTGTGTGCCTGTAGTAGTGTTGGTTTGCCACTAATTTAAACTTGATGAAAGTTTCACCAAAAGTGGACAAGCTGAAAAATGCATGCTTGTGAATGATACTTTTTAGTTTAGTTTGAAGGACAATTTTCCAAAGTGAATCCACACTTTGGAAGTTTCAGGAAAACTCGTGGACGGTAAATAAAAATTTTGGGAGATGACAAAAAATATTTGTGGACATTTTCGTATTTTTCATGCATTATAATGTTGTCAGAAGTGCTTTGCTAATGAAATATTCGCCACGTAGAAAAGAGTATCAAAGCTGCGGTTGAGAGCCTCCACTTTTGATGATGACAAAGGAGGTATCTTCGGTACAACTGTCGGAAACTTTAGCCTCCACAACGAAATATCCCCAAATATGTTGATGCTGATCGAAATATAGTTGTATGAAGTACTAGATTTTAGTATAAAAAAATTCATCAAGCTACTACTTGGCTGTCTCAGATCGAAACACTTAAAGCCAGATCGATCGTGTAGTGGTAAACGGATGACGGATGTTATTGACGAGCATACGCTACGAGACTATGCAAGGATACACATCCGCCTCTGTGCAGCAAAGAACAGCCACCAACAACCACAAGAAAGGCTCGACCAGCAAAGCAAGATAAAAAGACCAAAAGATACGGCAACTTACAAAAGGTTTCAAGGGCGAATATATTATTGGAGGATGAAAAAAGGCGAACAGAGGTGCCCAGAGTATCCTTAATTTATTGAGTGAACCTTTTTCCTGCCGGCTAAATGGCAATAAAAATGAAACACCTGGAGCTGGCGAACCCGATTGGAGTTGTTCGAACATCAAATACTTGCTTGGAAAATAACACTACGGCGGCGGTCGATTGATTGTTGGACGAGCTGTTCGAATTCAGTAGGATTCCTCTCACAGTCACGCCAATTACCATGAAATAAGTCTCCTTAATATCACGCATAAAGTCTTAGAAGACTGTAGAGCTGAATAGAGAATGCACAATCTTCATCAACCGCCCTGTCAGTTATGCTCTCTCCGTACTGGATAAGAAGGCGGATCTTAAGGGTCTGATAGTGAGGCCAAGACGAAGTAGCTCTTATCATCATATTCGCGAGTCCCGCGTCGCTATTGTCCTTTACCTCGGAACCAATATTAACACCAACAACTATGTCAACCTTGAAGCCCGACATAAAATAATTCTGACCAACAGCTGCTGTTTTGGAATGAGTAGGCAGTTGAAAAGTTAAATCCTCTCTAAACGAACCAAAAACAAAAGTCAGCTAGTCGCTCATCATTCCCGTCTTTTGCTGGAAGTTTCTGAGAGAAGGGATTTGCAAAATATTTATGATCCTTTACGTTTTGCAGGAGATAATCGATGACATAGTTGGCTACATATGCCAGGTCATGTGGACCGGACGACTGAGAATGCTCTAGGTTTTAAAGTTTTCGATGCAGTTCCCGCCGGTGGAAGCTCAGAAAGAGGAGGACCTCAGTCTCGTTGGAAAGACCTGTAAGAGACGGACCTGACTGCGCTTGGTGTCTCCAGTTAGTTCCAAATGTGCGAAAGAAAGGAACGAATGGCGAGCTGTGATAAGTTTGACTATAAACGCATAAAAAGAAGGAAAACCAAATCCATGTTATAATCTCAAATAACTTCTTAGCCCAGTTAGAATATCTAGAGAATTCCACCGGTGAGTTGCGCATAGGTATTTTCTAAGAAATTAAAGACTACTCTCATTCTTATCTTCATTTCATATTTTCCTGCCATGAGAGATTATTTCCCTCAAGTATAATGTCAATCATTCTGAGTGTGTGTGTGACTTTTCTTAGCTTCTTCAGTAGTTCTCGTTGTCTTCACTCTTCATTCAACTCAATCAACTCAATCTTCATATTCTTGTCTTTGTCTGTCTATTTGTTTGAAAGTGTAAATCAAATTAGAAAATCTTCATCTTCATTTCTTGTCTCAAGTGATACCTATGCGTACAAGCACTCTTACATACATATGTATAAACACATACATATGCATTGTGTCAAAGTTTGATTGCATTCTTCTGCGGATGGTGAATGAATGAAGTGAAGTCAGCACGCGTTTGTCCGTGACATGAAAGCGTGAAAGGATGACAGTAGCAGCAGCGCCAAGTAGCAGCAACGATAAATACAAACAACAACAGCAACAGCTATAAACAGCATGCAATACAGTTAAATATGAACAAAAGCCAATAAATATTTCAAAAGCAAAAGAAGAAGTAGTACGACAACAACAACAACAACAACCAATGTAGCCATAAAATCAACAATCAAATAATAGCTATAGCGCAGGAGCAATAACAAAAAAAAACAACAACTGCATAAAACACAAACAATAATGCAGCCAGAAATCTGAGAATTTTATGATGTTTTATGACAAAATCCACATCACGTACATGCCACACACACATACCATATGTTCACACATACATACATACTCGTTCATACAATACATGCATGCAAACAAATATGTGCAGGCTGACTGAGAGCTCTATCAGCACAACAATCGCACACATTGAGCTCATAAAAGATATAAATTCAAGCATTTCATTCACTTTAGGGTGGGCCACCAAAAGAAAAAATAAATAAAAATATTATTAAAAATAATAAATAAATAAATAATACTTTTTGAAGGGCTTCTTTACTTTGTATGAAACGCCCAATATAATTATCGCCAAAGCCAACTATTCAAAGTACAAATTGAAATCAAACTAAGCTGGAAACAAGAATCAAAGAGAATAAAGAGAGATCTGTTGCCAATTGGAAATACCAAGTGAAAGCAGATTGCTCTCCATCTCGTCGTTCCAACGGAGTTGAGGTCATTCTCCCCGGGTACTTCATCGAAAACTTTCAAACCTGTAGGACTCTCATCCATTTAAACCACATAACTAAGCCAGGGTAGTCGCTGTGTCCATATCGCCATATACCTCGTTTCATCGGTTGTGGTATTCGCCGTAGAGGACTATGAATCTTACGCAAAATCTTTCTCTTGACTACACATCTGAAGTTGTCATCGTCCACGCCTCAGAACCATTTAATAGAACAGGAAAGGCGAGCATGTTGTAAAGTTTGATCTTTGTTCGTCGAGGGAGTACTATACTTTTCAATTGCTCATTCTCAGTTTAAAGCAGTATCGGTTGGTCAGCGTGACTGACTGTCAACAGTTACGTAGGAGCCGAATCACGCATGCGATGACTCTTTGTTTGGTTACAGGAGATATTTTCTCTTGTTCTCGTTTACTACCAGATCCATTCGCTTCGCTTACCTATACAGTCTGTAGAAGGCACAACTCACGCTCAGCTCTGCAGCACTCTTTATTTTCTCAGCTCATTTTCGTGCTCTCGAGAGCCGCTTTAAGATCGACAAAGAGGCGATGTGTGTCAATCCTCTTTTCACGGGTCTTTTCCAAGATTTGGCGCATGGTGAATATCTGGTCAATGGTCGATTTACCTGGTCCAAAGACATATTGATAAGTTCCATTAATTTTGTTGACGATGGGATTCGGAATTTCGCCGCCGGATTTGAATCTATCGACACCCGCTGCTTTGTTATTTTTCAAGTCGGCAAAGAAAAACAGATTTCAATGCACGCAGACTGGTACAAAATGGCTCCCAATACTGGGACTGGAGTCATAATCCGAAGATTTAAACCTTTCCTCTTATTTTTGTCCACCAAACTGAAATAATTTTTCATAAACGGAACTACTAGGCATATACATGTATACGGCTGGAAGGTACCAAATAATGAAGTACGAGTGGCTTTAGGAGGCTACCATTATCTACCTAGGCAGTCAGAAAGCTTCATAAATTGTGTCAACGTCAACGATAAGCCCCGGTGTCGTCGGAAAACTGGGCATATAATTTGCGTTAGGAACGAAAGATACGACGAATCATTTCTCTTGAAATCTAAACTTATAACTCAAATGTGTGAAATATAACTCAATTAAAGAAATCTTGGAAAATTGTGTAGAAACCACTGCGGCTAGGAGAATTTTTTTTCAAAATACATCTTCCATATTACAGCCTTTGTTAAGGTAAAGGTCTTAAAGCAAATAAGGATTCACCTACAAATTATTCGTAAGGCATTTGTTAGCCACCGGATAGCAAACCATGAAGTTCAGTTAGACTGCTTGGCTGTCTCGCCATATATGTATAAGCCTGCTGGTCCTTTGTAATACCAGTTGGAGGTGCACTTTAGTTCGAGCTGAAGTTTTGCAAACATTAAAATAAACTTCAGAACTAATATTGCTACTTTATCTAGCCCTTTGACTTCGCATCTTCTAGATGTCAAAGACGAGTTCCAAATAGAGCTGGACAAAGTTAGTGGAGGTGTTCCAGCGCCTCACTCATGTCCGCTTCCCTGAACTTCCTGCATGTATCATCGTTCGGCTCACGTAAGTTGTTGCTCGCCGTCCTGTAATCCTTTCTTGACCGGAAGAGAGAAAACTCATTCGACTACCCTAAAATATATCTCACCCTATGCGCGTATGTGTGATTTCACTGCATACCTGTTCATGACAGTCTCTATGAATGTATGCATTTGGCAAGCAACACTCGCGTATGATTTTTCTTCTTCTTATTTTAATTTCTATTTACACACACATATGTACATATATATGTACAAGATTGTATGTTTATGAATTGTTTGTTGGTATTATGAGAAATAAAACAACGAAAACTGCAACAACGACAATAACAACGTTACGCGTGGATATATTGTAGTTTGAGCGAGTGCAAAAGAAAAACGTTTAAAAATAAAAACAAAAACTCTGCCCTCGTACAAAGTACTCACCAATGCAATGGAAAATAGTTCTAGATGAGGTGTGATTGAATGTGTGTTTATAGGAAAGTAGTGAATTGTTGTTGTAGTGCCAAGTACCTCTCTGGCTCAAGATAACTAGGAAATTTTTTAAGCAAAGCTCCTCCTGATTCGGTGGCCAAGCCAGGATTGACGGCCAAGATGGTTTTTCTTTATGTTTGGTGGGAATCATCTACTACGAGCTGCTCCCCTATGGCCAAACGCTCAATTCAGCCTTCTACTGCCAACAACTGGACCGCTTGAAGGCAGCACTCATCCAGAATAGGCCATCTTTCATAAACAGTGGCCGAATTGTGTTCCATCAGGACAACGCCAGTCCACACACGTATTTCGTGACGCGCCAGAAGCTCCAGAAGCTCGGATGGGTGGTCCTAATGCACCCACCTTATAGTACGGACCTGGCACCCAGTGATTACCATCCTTCCTGTCCATGGCGAACGCGTTTAAGGGTGAAAAGTTGGCCTCAAGAGAGGTCTGTGAAAATTGTCTCTTCGAGTTTTTTGCCAATAGGGACGCAGCCTTCTACGAGTGGAATATAATGAGGTTGGTTGTTGTTGGTTGGCAACAAGTTTACAAACAAAACGGCGCATGTTTGATATATTTTGAAAAATCAATAAAAAAACCGAATGAACTTTTTAATTGACCAATATAACTGAAGCTTTGTAATTACTGAAGCGGATTTTGGGTAAGCTCCTCCTACAAATGGAATGACCTACAGCATACAGTATACTATGCCGCCTCCGAACGGCTGATGGTTTTTTTATGAGGTTCCTTTATTTCATGTCAGAAATACACTCGGAGGAGTAGGCATTCCCTGCCGAGGGGCGACCGAAACTAAAAAGTTAAGTTAATTTTTTCTTTAAATGAATTTCTTTAATTTTTTAGATGTTGGTCGGATCAGGACTTGATCCCTGGTCTTCCGAGTGGTAGTAAGCAATGCTAACCACCCGGCTATCGTGACCGCCAAGGATGCATACATAGATGAAATAAACGAGGATGTAAATACCTACAAACTGTTCGGCGATTCAAATTTCTAATTTAAAATGACATTTTTTGTACTGCAGTGGTGAGTAGGAATTTTGCCTTTTTTAATTTTGCTAGAAAATTTGAATATTTCTATTCGCTCTGACTATTAGACGCACGCATATAAACAAAGGGTGTTTTTTCTTAGAAGCGTAATTCTTAATGAGTCAATACTTTTTTCGCAGCAGACAAAATCGAGCAGCAGAGTCCTTAGTTCGAGCAAAACTGATCCGGTTTCATACCACGTTTACTCCAGTGGCTAATGTGCATTCTCAGAGACACCGTGAAGTTGAGGAAGAGCGCATTTACTCGTATAAAAATTGAAGCCGAACGATCATCAAGCGCGTCACACGTTCACTGATTGGACCCAGGACAAGATGTCATAGATCTCACTTTCGGTTGAATGGGCACGCTAATAAACAAAGATGTCATTTCTGGAGTAATGATAATCCACAAGTTATTGCTGAGACGCTGCTAGATCCTCAAAAGGTCACTGTTTGATGTGCTCTATGGACAGAGAGAATCATTGGTCCACATTTCTATATCCGGCCATAATATTACTTTCAAAGGGCAGCGCTATAGAGCCATGATTAATTACTTTTTCGTGTCTGAATTGGAGGGTTTATATGGACGACCTTTGGTTCCAATAAGACGGCACTACATGTCATACAGCTAACGAAAGAATCATTTTATTGAAGAACACTTTTGGTGAGTGGATTATGTCGTGTCGTAAGCCTGTAGCGTGGCCTCCAGGATTGTGCGATTTAACACCGCTGGAGTATTTTTTGTGAGGTTAGGTGAAATCGCTTGACTATGCAGACAAGCTCGAGACGATTGATACCTCGGAAGAGAATATCCAGCACATTATTGCTGACATATGGCTTCAGTTGCTGGGAAAAGTGGTGGAATCGTGCAACTCGGTTGGATTTTGTCAGAGCCAGCCGCGGCGTTCACTTTCATGTAATCATTTCTAAACCATAATGGCAGCTCCTTATCTTGGTAGCAAAGCTAGAGTCCTGCCATAACCTTAAATTACAGGCGTTTTATTTCTGCTTGAGAATCACATCCCTAAAAAAGCACCCTTTATATAACATACATACTTAGGCGCGTCTCTATAAATGGGTGTTATGAGCGAATGACACATTTAAAAATACGCTGATATATATTTGTATATATGTGTGTGTCTCGCTTGTATGCGTGTTGGCGTAATATTAATTAAAAACGACATTTGTTTGTTTCTCTCGTTTTTTTTTTGTTCATATGCAATTTAACGCCCCTCTTTACGCTTACCACGCGCTCTTCCCACCTACTCTTTCTTCTCCGTTAGTTGTTGTGCCTCTATTCATGATATTTATGTGTTTAATTGAATGTTCATGTGTGTGTGTATGTATGTAAGTATGGGTTTGTTTGTTTTCGTTTTTGTTGAAACTACAAGTATTCACATTTCACTCATTTCCTTTTGTTTTGTGCTTATTTTGTGTTATTTATGATCTCTTTCCTTTCCTTTCCATTCCTTTCCATGCCGCCTACACACCTACACGCCTTCCGTCTGTTTGTTTGCGCTTTTGTTTCAATTTAAATATATTTTTTTATGTTTTCCTTTCTTTTCCTTCCTTTTGTCAGTTTGCATGCCATTAGAGATAGAGTAAAATGTCTTATTTTTTATTTTATTTCTAAAATATTTTTTTATGTACTTGTAGTAGGTACTAATAGACAACAAACAACAACAAAAACAAAATTCTTGTTGCACTCATGTGTGAATTTTGTGGCTAAAATAGAGAATGCAAATTATTATTATGGGAATTTCAGGCAATTAAAACAACAACAACAATAAAACGAAAATCCCAAAAATTAAGTTACAAAATAAATGTAACAACAACTACAACAAAAGCAAATTAGGTTGCATAAATATTTCTAGTTGGCTTTAATTGGTTTACTCTTATCAATCGGTGTGTTTGGATGTGTATTGGTGTATGTGTGTGTGGGTGTTTTTTTTTGTTTTTGTTTTTTTTTGGTTATGTTTGTGTGCAAATCGATTTCCACAAGAATTCTGATGATCATTTAACCGGAAAGCAATAACAACTAATAGAGTAATAAGTTTTTGTCAACGAATTTTGTTTATTTTTAAATATATATACATGTACATATGTATATATGTATATGTAAAAGTAAATAAATATTGAAATACATATTGGAAAGTACTCGTTTGGGCGTGCGTGCCATTTAAGCTCCTATAAAATCCCCCAGCTGAGCTTTGCAATTGAATTGTTTTGATTTTTATCAAAATGAAAATTTATGCAAAACCGTTATTGATAACTGTTTAATGCATACGACAAACCAACTGATGTTGTTGGTATTTGTTCACTACGCAGAAGAATTAATATTTTGTGTTGAAAAGAGCTTAACATTTATTGTTGTATTTATTTAATTTAGGTTAGAAGTTCATGGTTAGGAATCAAGTTGAAAAAAAAAATAAAAAATAAAAAAATAAAAAATTTAAAAATATATTTTTGCATATTTTTGTTCGTATATTAAACGAAGAATTTTATTTAATTAAAATCATAGAGAGAGAGCGGTGATGACCTACTTTTACTGCTCAATAGATGCCCAAGTAGGATTGTCACCACACAAGTGGAGACAGCTTTTGATTGCCACTTCTCGGAGTAAGACCAAGCAATCTGTGGGTAGCCAACAAACATCAGTTTTGAGACGATCTAGAAGAGGCGAGCGATAGTGCTAGTCATACCTATATCAACAAACACAAGGAAGGTTCGACGTTAAAAAGCTTTCTTTTCAGCTACAGCCAAGCCATTTTGAACCCGACACTCCCTGCGAGCACTCATCTACCAAGGCATAAGGCTACTATAGAACTACATTTTAAGCGCCCTATCTATGGTCAATGCGAAACTGTTGGCTTTCGACAATAACCAAAGAAGAGTTGCTATGAAGAGAAATGCCATATCGTAGAGGAGAGAATAAGGAATAACTGACTTGCATTGGTGCGATCGACCGCAACACGAAAAGTTTGTAAAAAAAATGCCCATTATTCCAGAGGGAAGCAAGTACAATTACCAAAAAGGAAAAAAAACAGAGATTAAAATACTTGAAATGAAGAAGCCGAGTGGCGAGAAAATAAAAACACAATCGATAAATTAATGCGGCGTCTTACCGAAGGCTTCTAGATCGAAGTAATCTAGTGACTTATGTCCAGAGCACAATGCCTTTATGCTATGTTTCACTAGACTACTAAAGGACATTCCTGTGTTGTTGTTCCTGTGGTGTTGAAGTAGATATTCTTTCTCTCTACTTGTTGAAATCCGCCCAGTTAATGCATGCCTGAGGAACAATGCAGTGGCTGCGGCCGATGGTCTCTCGTCTGTGCTATTAAAATATGGTGGAAAGTAACTGATAAGAAACTGATGCATGCAGGTCTTGGCAAAATTTGAACAGATCGGTGCTAGACTAACGATTTTAATCTAAGTGTGCTCTGCCCAATCCACAAGCAAGAGAACCTCACAGACTGCGTGGATTATGGTGGAATAGAATTAGGCGTTGTCTCACACAAGGTCCTATCGAGCATGTCATGCAAAAGTTTCCAGGCTTCCTGCAGACATGGAAATTCTACAATTAACCCGGTATTTAATATGCACCAAAACTTGGAGAAGACCCGTAAGAAAAAAAAAACATCGTCACAAACCGATTACGCGAAAAGGAGCTGCCTTTGCTTTGCTTTGGCTGAGTTTGGTAATCCTGCAAAACCTGTGTGCAACACTAGATGGTCCATAAAAATTTGGGACGGGCGCATCAAATAAAGTTTCCAACAATGTGTCTTCTTATCGTGTGACTTCTTAAATTTAAAAAAGTCACACGTTAAGGATCCTGACGGAGCTTTTAGTGCTGCTTAAGGTCAGTTGACACAGCCGTATAAGTTTTGCGGAGTTACCAAATTCAGACATAGCGGCGTAAAGGCAGCTCCTATTCGTGCTGTCGAAGGCGGCTTTAAAATCGACGAAAAGGTGGTGGGTGTCGATTCTCTTTTCACGGGTCTTTTCCAAGATTTGGATCATGACGAATATCTGGTCAATGGTTGACTTACCAGATCTAAACTCGATATAGTGTCTTTGTTTGACGGTTAAATGTATGTACATATGTATAATATTGTAATTAATTTTCTTAAATATTTCTAGTCCTCTTTTAGTCCCTTTTACTTATTTTGCGATTAGAGACTGAAGATAACAATTTTCTATTTTCCATTCTCCAGAGATATATTATCGTTAAGATAAATGAGCGTCGTTTTATTTGTACAAGCAGTTCGATACACATATGAGAACCCGCAAACACAGACTTAAAGCACAAAAGCATCGACACTGCGTACAAATGTAAAACTGGTCACGAAGCATACTAGTTTGTGACTAGTATTTTCTAACTAACAGAAATTGTTTTGAAATTCGGCAAGTAGCAGAGTGATCTCTTAATTGTTCCGGGTCTTAAATAAAATCCTAGAGTAGCAGTTGGCATGTTGTAAAAGGCAAGTATTTTCTTGAGAAGACACCTCCTCCAACTCTTCTAGCATATTTCGATGCATCCGTATATATCTCAGTGCCATCGAATGGGATATCGAAGTCATTCCTCCATTCTCCCATTTTAAGGATATGCGTTATATTGTATAACTACTGCATAGTTGAGCCGCAAACATTGGTTATTCCACTGATCAAGCTCCCTTGTGTGAAGAGCGGTTAGCGCTGCAGTCTGGAAATCCATTAAGTCGAATGCTAAAATATCGATGGAGGATCCTGAATTCCATTTAAAAGATTAATAGATGTTAAAAGATGTTAAGTAAGTGACAGCCCAATTTCTGGGCATTGGCTGTTTTACATAAATAAAAGGTGACAGAGCCCTGGCCATATCATTTGCTTACTACGTGGCTTTCCAGTTCAGCTTCTTGTCCAGAACTAAGCCCAGAAATGCAAGTAAACTCCATTTAAAGTTGGATTTATTGTCGATACTTTGTACACAACGGTTAGACCAATTAGACACTCTTAGTCAGTTCCTGCCAGTAGTGAGTTAACCGTAAGATTTCTGAGCATGGGAGATAGCACGCCACCTTGAGGCTAGCCTCTGCTTAGGTAAGTAGATAGCTGATATCCTCTATGGCTTGCGGTTACAGTTCTACACTGGAGTAGCTAAACAAACTTAGTGTTTTTGGTGCATAGTTGAACTGGACCTTTTTGCTATTATTTTGAACTAGTTCGGGACTAGTACATTTATTAATGAAATCTTCTGGCATTAACGATTTCAAAATATCATTTGAAAACAATAAAGTTGACTAACTAATTTCGGACTACTCCTTTTATAACTAGTACCCGTACATTTGTCTGCTGTGTAGTTAATATATATATGTATGACTAAGTATATCTATATATCTTCTAATTCTACTGTTGAATGTTGCATTAAGGAAGTCGCAAGGCTTGTGACTGTGATTATGGCTGCTTAAATGGAAATAACGGCTAATGGTAAGCGTTGGAAATGACATTGCAGCAGACACAGCCCGATATTCAGAGATAATCAGCCAACATTAAACAGAATAAGAATGTATGTATGTATTGGATGAGTGCATAAGTTCGTGCCCGATTTCAAGTGCAAACTAAAATTGAAATTTTTTGAAGAAAGCGCTTTTATTAATCAATTATGTATTCGCCATCATGTTCGGCAATCCACTCCCAACGTTCAACCAATTTACGGATGCCTGATTCATAGAAATCGCGCGGTTTCTCGTTGAAAAAGGTGTCAAGGTGGTTTTTGACGTCTTCCACATTTTTAAATTTTTTTCCATTCAAATTGTTCTGCAGCGATCGAAACAAATGATAATCAGAAGGTGCAATGTCGGGTGAATATGGGGGATGCGGCATGATTTCCCAATTCATCTCCTTCAGTTTGGCCTGGGTCGGTTTTGCAACATGTGGCCTGGCGTTGTCATGATGGAAAAGAACTCCTTTGCGATTGGCCAAAATCGGACGTTTTTCATCAATTGCTTTCTTCAATTCGACCAATTGCTGACAATACTTGTTGGCAGTGATCGTTTCTCCAGCTGGCAAGAGCTCAAAATAGATCACGCCTTGGATATCCCACCAAATGCACAGCAGTACCTTCATCGGATGCAATCCACCTTTCGACATCGGTTCCGCCCCTTCGTGTGCCTGTTTCCATGTTCTTTTGCGTTGAACATTGTTGTACAGGACCCATTTTTCATCACCAGTCACGAGCCGATCCAAAAAAGGTTCGTTTTTGATCCGTCGAAGCAAAGAAATTGCTGTTGACATACGGTCCACTTTGTTCTTTTCACTCAACTGAAGTGGCACCCATGTAACGAGCTTCAAAGTGTACCCAACCTTTTTTAAACGACGAAACGCAGTTGATTTGTTGACGTTCAATTCACTGGCAACCTCTTCCGTCGAAATACGTGAGTTATTCGCAACTAAAGTCCTTAGAACATCGTCATCAAGCTCAGAAGGCCGTCCACTGCGGGGTTGATCTTCGAGGTTAAAATCTCCAGAACGAAATTTCGCGAACCATTTCTTTACTGTGCGGAGTGCTGGAGCACGGTCCAAATAAACTTCGCGATTATCTTTAGTTGCAGTGCCCACTGTTTTTCCTTTGCGGAATTCGCATAACATAATATGACGCATATGATCTTTTTCGTTGTTCATCTTCCATGCGTCTTTTCACTAAGCAACTCAAATCAAAATGAAGTTATTTTATGCTTGATTTACAGTTCGGACTGTCACCTTTCCAACGATATATAATATGTATATATTTCTTTCACGAGCGCCACTCTCAAACGATTCGTACGGCATCCAGCGGAATCGGGCACGAACTTATGCACTCATCCAATATATATGTATGTACTATCACATTTAAAAGGGATTAGCTGAAAAGAAGAACGAAATGAAAGTAAGGAAAAGGAACTCAACGCAGCGGCAATCGGCAGCGCAAATCTGTGCAAATTTGTACCGTTATTCGTAGCTTGTTATCTTTATAGCTACATTTGCTGTTGTTTTTGTTGTGTTTTCCATTATTTTCTCTGTTTGGTTTTCCTGTCGTTGGCAGCAAACTCTTTTCAAGCTCTTGATGAGCTGATTTTCATATAATTACAGCAGCTTGTTGCCCATTTAAGCGTTGTTTTTGTTAGCGAACGCAGCCGAAGATGTGCGCAACAACAGACAGACAGCGGAAGAAGCATTAGTGGATGTGTGTTAGTGTATTTTACACACCTTTTACCGGTTCTTGGGTATAAAGATACATACGAGTATATACAGTTGAATATAGATAGACGACTTTTTTTTTGGTTGCTCCTTTCGCGGCTCATAGCTAGTGGTTCGCGACTAGTGGCTGAGCAAGGCCGTGGCGCCGTGAATGCTAAATTACTGCAATTTTACTTAATGCACTGCAAGACGGTGTTGAACAAATGCAGGCAAAGTGCTTTTGAAGTAGATGTGTAAAGGTGCTGGTGTTGCAGAGAAACTCACTTTCACCGCCACCCTTTGTTTCACGGTCCGCTAAGATTTCTTAAGGGGGAGTATTTGTGGATTAACAAGAAACGGTTTTTTTTCTGGCCACTGCGCACCTTAAGAGGTATAAAAATTTTCATGCTATATAAATCTCACTTCTTGTTATTGAAAATTACTGCGAGGCTCTCAATACGTGAGCTCAGCCAGAATTCGCCCGCAGTCAGTTCATAGTTGGTCAGAAGAACTAAAGCCCTTAGCTAGCAAAGACGGAAGGATGCTACCCAAGCGCACCGTACCTCTCTCAGTAGGAAATGTCAACTCTTCGGAGTAAGTTTCTAATATGAAATGAAAGCTCCTCAAAAACCCCTTAAGCCGTTCGGAATAATAAAATAAACTGTAAGCGGTAAGCGAGAAAGAGATTAGCTTCGCCTCAAGAATAAGGAGGGATTCTATAAATCACGAAAATCGCTCTACGAAAGAGTTGGAAAAATTATGAAACCCACCACAAGTTGGAGGAGGAGCTCGGCTGAAAATCGCTTCCGTGTTTATAAAGCGATAACAAAAAAGGGCCTGGACACTGCTTCGCCTTAGGAATAAGTAAGCAGTTGAGTATCGTCCGCTCCGTTAAAGACAAACTTTTTTATCTTCAAAGCTCCTTCTCATTTCCAAAGATGATATTCCATACTTCCTTTTATTAGTCACATTGTTCGAAATTTAATCTTTTCTTCATTCAGACTTTGGAAGGGACAATTATTTAGCTTGACCAGCTCCTGGAGTTACTTTCGAAAACGCTTAAAAAATTAAAGACACTTGTTTTATATATTGCAGAATTCTAAATTAACATGGATTGAAGGAGTATCTCAGCTCGAGATTCCTTCGCGAATTCTGTTTAGAAAATTATGGAGACTTTCCGACTGACCGGCTTTATCTTCGCTGTGTCAAGATAATGATCTGAGTCGTCGTTATTTCCTCGAAACCCCCATGCATCTAGATCACGCATCTAGACATGACATTCGTTTATCAGAACGTGATCTATTTGGTTACCTTGCTTGGCGCTTTGTAACCGCTGAAGCGATTTTCGGCCGAGCTCCTCCTCCAATTTGTGGTTTTGTGTCTTGATGTTTTTCCAACAAATGAAGGGACCTACAGTTTATACTAAGCCGCCTCCGAACGGTTGATGGTTTTTTTTTATGAGGAGCCTTTATTTCATGTCCGAAATACACTCGGAGGGGTGGACATGCCCTGCCGAGGGGCGACCGCAATTAGAAAATTTAACTTAATTTTTTATTTAAATTAATTTTCCATAACCTTAGGATGTTGGTGGCACCGGGATTTGAACCCGAGTCTTCCGAATGTCAGTGCGCAAAGCTAACCACTCGGCTACCGCGGACCCCAGTGAAGTCGATCAGCCTCAGTTCTTTCAGCGCCGAAAATGTCTTCTTCGTCTATCCTAATGTTAAACACATCAAAGACGATTATGACATGGTGGGGAGAGCAGCGTTCCCTGCTGCTAAGTTGAAGAACTTCGTTTCCAGGGGGATTGTGGGGAGAAGGTCATCCAGAGCTTGGTGACGGAGTCTCCCCTACACTACAAGTCCCAGACCAAATTAATATGGCCGTCCATTACACTTATTAGACGGCGGTAAAGTCAGCCTTTAGTTTTACGTGAACATCCCAATTAAGGGAGCGACATGCCTCTCGTCATCCCCAAATCATTCTGACGGACCGTCCTCAGAAACAGAGTCTCCCATCAAAGGAATTTTCTTCGTTTTTACATTGGAGCAGATTTTTTATGTGAAGGGTCCCAAGTCTCACGCGCAGCCACCTTGTGACCTTAGCTCGCCTTCAAGCGGATGTTTGTTGGTATAAGACCGGAAGCCGTTTCTGGCCAACCAGTAACATTACAGGTAATATACGTGTGTATGGATGCCAACCAGGAGCCACTACCAAAGAGGTTCCCACCAAAACGAGCACTTCAGTGAAGTTTGGAAATTAATTTCAAATTTTATTCCATTCTTACCCTCCGTCAAATGTGTTCCATGTTTTGAAAATAATACCGAGAAAAGAAACCTTTTATAAAGTTTCAAAAGCGCCCAAATGTAATTTGTAATTACTCACACACACACACACACACACTAGTGCAAATCAGCTACACACTTCGGCTGGATAAAATTTGAAAACTTGTTGTGATTAGTTTAAATAGCTGTGGTTAAACGCTCTTAATAACAACAAAAACAATAACAACAACAACAATTACATCAGCAGCAACAACAATACAAAGACACACACGACGCAAGTTTAATAAAATGAAACATCGAGGATGCCAACGCCTGAGCCCACCGTTAGGCCAACCGCCAGTCAAGTCATGTCAACGAGAACAAAGCAAAAAAAAGACCAAAAGCGGCCACTGCAAGGGAGAAAAAGTGTGGAAAAACGGGAGAATTGAAGGTGAGGTGAAAAGGTGAACGAGGAAGCTTCGCAATAATGGAAGGAAGCGAGACAGCGAAAGCGCTGAAGTGTGGACACAGATCCCCAGCAGCAATAGTAGTAGCAGCTGTCGTTCGCCACTTGCTAAGCTCAGCTGGGCTCGCTGGGCTCGCTTTGATGGCAAACTTATTTGATGGATAAATCCTTTCGCTTTTCACGTTCGCCTGCGAAAACTATGACAAAGCAAAATAAATAAATCAATTCAATTTTATGCCCAAAGTCAATTAGGCTAATTCAATGCCAAGCCGAAAGTGGTGAGGAGAAGTGAAGTAGATTATAATACATACACATACATACATACGTAAAGGCATGAAAGGCTCGCTTGTACAAGCATATAACCTTATAAATACTTCAAATTTCATATATATATGTAATATACATATATGTTTGTATATTTAAGCGAATATCCTTTTAAAAGCTTATTAGCCATTATGCAAATTGCCAAGCACACACATACCTATACACGAAATTTGTTCGGAAAATTTGGATAAAAAAATACTTATAATGTAAAAGTGAGAAGTACAAAAACAAACGAAAAACCAATAAAGCCCGTTATTTAATTTTACCAAAGATTTAGTGAAGTGGAAAGCAAATTTGCATACACGTACACACAAGTATGAATAAATAAATTAATAAAAACAAAGTTGCTGGACGAAAATAGAAAAATTTTCGAAACATAAAATTTGCTACAAAACAAAAATCCGTGTTAAGGGCATGCCCAATTTTAAAACTAAATTAATTTATTGTAAAAAAGAAATATTACTCACTGTTGCACGTGACATTCTTCCTCAGAAGGTTTCTTCATTTATCTATACTATTTTAAAACTCAAGATCTGCAACAAAAATACTCATACAAAAGCTTTCCATATATTAGGGCGTTCTGAATACTAAAAACATACTTGAAAATTTGCAGATCTCAAATATACCAGGAATGTTAGTTGAAATTTGCCGGTTTTTTCGATAAAGAGAACACTTAATTTTCAGAGGAATCTCAAAATTTTTTTATTCAAAGTATTGACCATTGGTTTCTACACATTTCGTCCATCTCTCAAGCAAATTATGGATACCATTCCAAAAAAACTTTTTCTCTTTCGAGGCAAACCATTCGACGTGCCATTTTTCGATTTCTTCAAAATTAGCGAAGCACTGCTCTGCAAGGGAGTGTCCCATCGATGCGAAAAGGTGATAGTCGGACGAGGCGAGGTCTGGAGAGTACGGCGGGTGCGATAATATTTCGCAATTAAGTGTTTTTAATGTGTCTTTCACCATTTTAGCGGTATGAGACGGCGCGTTGTCATGTTGCAAGATAACTTTGCCATGTCTTCGGGTCCATTCCGACCGTTTTTCGATCAAGGCATGATTCAAATTGATCATTTGTTGTCGGTAGCGATCCGTGTTCACCGTTTCACCAGGTTTTAACAACTCGTAGTACACCACACCACACTGGTCCCACCAAACACAAAGCATTGTCTTACGGTCAAAGCAATTTGGCCTTGCAGTCGATGGGCTAGCTTCACCAGGGGAAAGCCAAGATTTTTTTCGCCTCGGGTTCTCAAAATAAATCCATTTTTGGTCCCCCGTGACAATTCGATGCAGAAAAGATTTTCTTTCGAATCGTTGAAGCAGCATTTCACAAACGGTTTTTCGATTTTCCATTTGTCTATCGTTCAGCTGGTGTGGCACCCATTTCCCATACTTCTGGATCTTTCCCATGGATTTTAAACGTTGGCAAATTGCTCCACCAGGATGTTCCTTGTCTGTAAAATCGAAATCTCCATTTTTAAATTGACGAAACCATGTCTCACATGTTCTAATCATTGGAGCATGTTCACCATAAGTTTCTACCAGCAACCGGTGAGCTTCAGCTGCTTTTTTTTTTTTTGGATGAAATAAGAAAAGCAACGAATGCCGCAAATGCGATTTACTGGGAACGAAACTCGACTATATCTTCCAGAAAATCTGTTAAAAGGGGATCGACACACGCCACCTCTACCTCGTTTTTAAAGCAGTCTTCGACAGAAAGAAAAGGAGCCGAAGGAATCTCTCCGAGCAGTTCCATACCAAGCGACTCCTTTAATGACTTCTTTAATTTATTGCTGGAGAAAGTAATATGAACTGCAGAGCTGAATAGAGAAGGTACAATCCTCTTTTAGTGTACAGCTGCTAGTCAGTGCCAATGATATTGACATCATAGACCTCAACAGCCGCACCGTGTGTCCTGCTTTCTTCATAGTGGATAAGGGAGTGTAGCGTAGGAATTTGGTAATGAACGAAGGAAAGTCAAAATATCTTCCGTCCTCAAACAAACAGTCATAGCATTCGCTACTCCGCTCCCACGTCACTGTTGGCAGTCATAACTTTGAAGTCGTACATAATTTGATCTAACTAGGCACCAGAATTAATACGAACAAAAATGCCAGCCTTGAAATCCAACGCTGATCCCTAGGATTAGGTGCTATAACAAAGACCAAAATCTACAAGTCGCTCATCATTTTCATCCTGTTATATGGTTGACAAAGTTTAGCGATTCAAGATACAGTGGCCACGCTGGTCCATATTGATAAGAACACTCCAG
Source organism: Ceratitis rosa (assembly GCA_037013455.1). Lineage (NCBI taxonomy): Eukaryota > Metazoa > Arthropoda > Insecta > Diptera > Tephritidae > Ceratitis > Ceratitis rosa. Next base: position 80,237 of record JAWMAG010000001.1, on the reverse strand, counting down.
CGTTGAAAGTTTTCAATGCATTACATACCGGTGGAATCAAAAGAGGATGAGGAAAACCTCCTTCACTCCATTGGCAAGACCAGTTGTGGCTGTGCTTGGTATTTTCAATTGGCAACAAGCAACATTGTTGGTATCTCGCTTATAATCGCTTAAGCGAGAAAAAGAAGAATCTAGTTAGAGTGAGCTCCAAACTTTTGCCAAGAGATACGAATATGGGCACAAAAACAAGCCTAATCTCTAATAATTCTGGTGTTTAGTTTACATATCAGGCAAACTCACTCTTCTTTCCTTTATTACATTTTTATTTCTCGTCTGCATTAGACCTCTTCTTAGATGCTTTCAAATTTGAGATCAAGAAATATGGTGATAATTTCTAATTTCAATTCAAATCCAAGGACAACCCTAATAAACACTTATGCTACAACTATTTATTAGTATTTCTCTTATTCAACAGTGCAAATAATATGTAAATAAATATGTGTATTATAACTCACACAAATGCAAATGTGTGCTGTGTGTCACATAGTTAAAATTAGCATAAGCAATTGGATGATTTCGCAAAGAAAAATTAAAGATTACAATCAACCAGTCTTATGGCGCCAAATAAAAAAAAATGTAAAATAAGTGAACTGGATATTTATAAAACAAAATCTTTAAAGATAATCAAAGCGTGGTGACGTTCTTCAACACACCAATATAATCAGATCTCAGCTTTGCGTGATTATTTTTGAAACTAGAAACCATTGAGTGAACCGCTAGAATCTCACAACTCGGATATCGGATATCGTCGAGACCGTGGAGCTAAACATTGCACCAAAAACTGGTTTGAACTACACGAAAAGTCTGGATTCACAAAGAAGCTCGTATGGGATAAAAACTTCATGGACCGAGTTTTAATCTGCGAATCGCTGCTGGATAGTAACATTATCGACCCATTGCTCAAGCGGCTGGTGAGTAATGATGAAAAGTGGGTCACTTACAGCAATGTGTGTTTGGTGGGACTGGGAAGGAAACATCTACTATGAGATGTTCCCCCACGGCCGGACTATTCATTTGTCCCTCTGAAAAAACAATCACACAAAAGCGCAAAGCTAAGGCCAACAGGGGCGGAATTGTGTTTCATCAGAACAACATCAGATCACACACATCGCTTGCGGCTCAGCAGACGCTCCGAGAGCTTAATTGGCAGACTCTTATGCATCCACCTTATAGTTCGGACCATGCACCAAGTGATTACCATCTGTTCCTGTCTACAGTGAATGAATTGGCTGGTGTTAAAAATTGCCCTCAAGAGGTGCCTGGGGAAGTTCGTTTTGCCAATAGGAACAAGGGTTTCTATGAGAGAGACATAATGACATTAAATTTATATGGTACGAATCAGTTATGTCGACTGTAGATAGAATGCGTGTGTTATCTGCGCAGAGAGTGAATTTGTTAGCTTGTGTGTCAGTGTGCTGTACCGTCTCTACTGAGGCGTTGCAGGTGTTAGTGGATGCCCCTCCTCTCGACTTGGTTTGGTGGTGATACAGCGTGCTGTACCCTTCAAGCTGAAGAGGGGATTGAGTGTTGAGTTGCTGCGAGATGGCTGGTTATCTTATAGGGTCTTAGAGTGTGGGTACATGTGTGTTAAGGAAGTGGCATGACCGTTGGGAGAATAGCTCCAATGGTCGCATGACATATGAGTACATTCGGGATGTCTCGTTTGTGGTGGAAAATCCAGACATCAGATTTTCTATGAGTATGGGTTTTCTGCTAACCGGTCATGGGCCTCTTTATGCCTTTCTGCATGGGAGGCACTTGAGCGGAACGGCAAGCTGTGAGTGTGGTGCAAAGTGAGAGGATTGGATGCATGTGTGTGGGAATGTCCGATGTACTCAGACATTAGCGGCTTAGGGGCTATGGGAGTAGTTAGGACAGATGGACGGTATAGGGTGTGTGATGTTCTCTCATTTGGAGAGTCCATGCGTGTATTTGAAGTGTTTAGACGGCGAAAGCATCTGAGGTTTAATTGACCATTAGGTTAGGAGTATGAATGAGCAAGTTTGAGTCGGTACGAGGAAAATGAGGCCCAACCCCAGGTTACCAGTCCGGAGCAGTATGGATGCTCAACTGGTAGTAGCTTCGGCTACAAGGCCTCGAACCCTACCAAGGTGGTTAGTGTATCCACTACACAATGCCAATTGGTACCATAATGCTTACATTATGGAGCCCTGATCAACGCATTGATTTGATCCGTTCTGTTTTTGAGCACCGTGATGTTAGGCCCACGTCGCCAGGTACTCACGTAAAGCATGTCGGACGATTGATGCAAAAAAGGGATTTCTAGATATATATTTCTCCCCTAAATATTTGGTGATTCTTCAAATAATTTCAAACAAATGTGTGCACATTTTAAAAAATTCTGCTTGGACAATAAAAAATAATAGTTGTTACTTTGTTGTAAGCAAATTTATTAAATTTTAATTTTTTTTCTATAGTTTTTGTCTCTAATTTTAGTCACCTTTAGACCTCCCCACACACTCACCGCTGTTTGAGTGTAATTCTCTTACTAGCATTTTTATGCAGTCAATTTTTTCCATAGATGTCAATATGTATTTCATGGCATTTTTCTGCGTGGATGCGTCGCTTAGAATGCTCAGTGCTTTTCAAAAGCCACGAAAAAAGAGCGACAAAATTTTTGCCACGACAGTTTGGTGTGTGTTCCGGTATTCAGCGGTTTGCATTGAGAGTGTCGCCAAATATTATGAAAAAGGCAAGAGAAGAGTGTGTGTGTGTGTGTGTGTGTAGTGATTCTCTGCTGCTGCCAGTTGAGTGTTTGTGAAGAGGCGTGAAGCATCAAAAGGCAGGTGACAGGTGGCAGGTGTGGCTGATGGCAGAATTGCACTTGAGTGGTGGTGCCATTGCATTTTCCTTTTTTTTAATATTCCGGCTGCCTGCGTAAGACATTGCCAACCTCTCCTCAATCCTCTGCGCTCTCGCCGCTGCATAAAGAGGTAATAAATATGCAAACAATTACGTCGCGCTTTGTGACCAGCGCAGCGTTGAAAGCAAATTTTGCGTAAATTTCATCTCCTTTTCTTTAATATTCCTGGTCTCTTTTAATGCCATCTTAATTCTCGTTCATGCAAATATTCTTTGTGAAAATCCAAATTAACTTTTATCCACTTTCTTCATCATAGTTGCGTTAATTTTTTTTTTTAGGTCATTTCTAAATAATTTTTTTACGCTCAAAAGCACAAATTCTGACTAATTCTAGGATTTTAAAATTAAAACTTGAAAGGAAGAGAGCAAGAGTTATACAAGGTTACGACAACCGTTGACTTTACCGAACCATCTTCGTCATATATGCAGTTATTTTCTTTAAAAAATGTATATGTATGTGAACCTAATAACATAAATATAAGAAACATTTTCTTATACAGCCGAAAAAACCAATTATACAATATTTTTTTCGTACTTACCACGGCAGTCATAGATTTGGCGATTTTTCTGACTAAACAAATTTTCGCCAAACCCATAAAATTGAACCAACTTCGTCATTAAACATTATGATTTCGCACTTGTCGTAACCTTCTATTCTATAAACCTTGAGAGTTATACGGGCTGCTATATATATTTCTGGCCTAATAATTAAAACACGAATATTTATCAACGAAAATGGTTTTATTGTTTTTCAAAATATTCTCCATCAAGATTTATACACTTTTGCATGCGCTCAAACCAATTTTCGAAGCACTTTTTCCACTCCGATTGAGACACCTCCAAAACATGGTTTTTGAATGCTTCAACAGCATCTTCTGGCGACGAAAATCGTTGACCACGCATTATTTTCTTGATGTGTGGGAAGAAAAAGAAGTCATTGGGTGCCAAGTCTGGGCTGTACGGCGGATGACCCATCAATTCGACGTTTTGGCCGGTCAAAAAGGCGCTGGTTTGAGCCGAGCATTGTAATGGTGCACAATGATTCGTCTTCTCTTGTTTGTTTTTCGAATTTCTCCGAAGACTTCAGGCAAAAAAATGGTGGTGTACCACTCAGAATTGATCGTCCTACGTTGCTCAAGCAGAACAGTCGCCACATGACTAGTTTTGCCGAAGAAACAGGCGACCATTTGCTTCGAAGTGCTTCTTCCACGAACAACTCTCGTTGGATTTGGTTCGTCTTGGAAGACCCACACGGTCGACTGCTATTTTGTTTCGGACTCATACGTATAGATTCATGATTCGTCACCTGTGACGATCTTATAAACGTCTTTTGAAGCACCGCCATCGTATTTTTTCAGCATTTCTTTACACCAATCAACACGAGCCTTTTTTTGAGCGATTGTCAAATTGTGCGGAATCCAACGAGAACAAACCTTTTTTACGGCCAGGTGTTCATGCAATATGGAATGTATGCTGGTGGGAGAAATGCATAGGTATGCCTTTATCTGAAGGTATGTTACATGACGGTCTTGCATTATCAGTTCACGTACGGCATCGATGTTTTCTGGCACAACGGCTGTTTTTGGACGACCTTCCCGGAATTCGTCTTTGAGCGAGCGTCGGCCACGATTGAATTCGTTGTAGCAGTTTTTCACAGTGCTATAGGATGGTGCTTCATAGCCATACAAAGATTTTAGTTCATCGATGCACTCTTGTCGTGATAATCCACGTCGAAAGTTGTGAAAAATGATCGCACGAAAATGTTCACGAGTTAATTCCATTTTTTGGCCGCGATGAATTTTTCAATTCCCTGTAAATAAAACAATTCACGATCAAATGACAAAACGTTCTGGGTGATGTTATGCTAAAAAATGTCAAACTTTCCAATGGAAATGTCAGATTGCACCTGACAACACTTAGTGTTGCGTAGGCCAGAAATATATACCTATAGCAGCCTTCGTATACATACCGAGTTATTAATTTTGTGGTTAGTTTAAAAATAAATAGTAAAATGCATTTAAAATATTTTTTTCCATGAAATTCCATTTTTGTTAAAAAGTCTGAGTCTTGGCCTTATATACTAAGCACCTCATTCAAATGACCGCCTTCTGAATTTTCGCAAACTTTGATCCATTTGAGGTAGTTTTGGAGCACTTTTTGATACATATTGGGCTGTATCTCAGCCACAACTTGATGAATGTTGGTTTTCAAGTATTCAAGAGTTAAAGGTTTATCCTCATAAACACGGTCTTTCGCCGAACACCTCAAAAAAACTCCAACAGTGCAAACCGCACGATCTCGGTGGCCAATCGACATCGCCAGGACGAGAGATTACGCGGTCGGGATATTTCTCTCTCAATAAAGCCATATTCGCTCGTATTGTTTGGCATAACCTTATTGAAACAACATATTGTGCAAGTCGTGTTCTTCAATTTCTGGCCAAAAAAATCGGTTCTCATACAACCATAACGAACCGAATTGACAATTGCAGCCTCGCTGTTCTCGTTTTCAAAGAAGTTTCGTTCAATCACGCCTACGGCTCAAATAGCTCGCCAGATAGTAACTTTTTTTTATTGTAATGGCCTCTTATGAATCATTTCGGGATTCTCTGAGCTCCAAATGCGACAATTTTTCAAGACGATGATGCACAGGCCTTCCAATATCTATAATCGATTTACTCTGTTCAAATTTCTTTAAAATTTTCCAATTGTTTGAGTATTTGGACGATTTTATGCACCTTAATCATGTTTGAATCACCATTTTGCACCATACTCTACATTTGGAACTGCATTCAAATGCATTCAAATTCTCCACAACATAATGCTTTAAAGAACATTTTTCATTGAATTTATGTAATTTGAACTTTTTCCAAAAAATTATGGTCCATTTCCGCCTGCCATAGCATATTTAAATCACAAGTATCCTATATTATAGGTATTTGTTATTAAAAAACAATTTATCCCATTTCACCCGCGACCATTTTAAAAAATGTTGTTGTTTTATAAAATTTAAAAATATTTGAAAAAGAAAAGCTGCCTCAGCTTTTAGTCATCACTCGCTAGGAAAGCCAACTCCAAGTGTCACTTATGATTTTGTTGTTCTATTTTTCATAAAAACGAAAAGCCGAAAAACAAAAAATCCTGTTTTACACACATACAGGCATACATTTTTATTAAAAATAGGCTCGACCACATGCAAACATATTTATTTTTTAATTTTATTTTTTTTTTTCATTTTTTTTTCTATTTTGCCATATTTTCCCTATGCCAACAGCCACGCTCATACCAAAGAGAAAAAAAACAAGAAAAAGTATAATAAAGAAAAGTAAATGTACTGTTGGCGACACTAATGAAATAAAAATTTGCATAATCATCCAATTTGTTTATTGAATTGAAAATGCGCACAAACATGCTAAGCACTCGGCTGTGGCGGCGCTAAAAAACAATTACACACACATACTCGTACATATGTACATACAAACATACACATACAAACATAAGAGCAGATGTGAGAACTTTGCTACATTTACTCGTACATACATATCTACGAGTATATCATAGCAATCCCAAGGCCACTTAAAGGGCATCAGCTGTGTGTGTAGGCACCACACAGTTTCTCCTTCTCCCGCTCTTCTACTACTCTATGCGCGGTGCAAAGTACTCTGCCAGCCAACCATCCAAACGCCCGCGAAGCTGCTGGTAGTCCTCATAATGCCTGTGATCTATGAATCCGAATTTTTCTCCCTCAACTTCAACGCTGCCAATGCTTTTGGCGTTTTTCATTTACTTCAACAGCAACAACACTTGCGTTTTTCCACCAAAACATAGCGACAACGGCTTGCCTCAGGCGGTCTTTGAGTAATCTCAAACAAAACTCAAGCGTAGCGTGCGGCGGCGTCGGCGTTGGCGGCAGTGACGGCAGAAGTCAGTGAATGAGTGTGCAAATGAGTGAGTGATTACATGCGTCGCCCACACTGAAGGCGCTCAGCTGAGTTGACAAAGTGATTTTAAGTGCATTTTCTACAAACGAGAGTGAAAATCGGAAAGACATTGCTGTGGCATTAAAGATTTTTGCAATTCGACGACAAACATTCAGCTGCAACAGTGTACCTTTGTGCTGATAAAATTGGGAGGTTTTTATTAATTAACTTAAAATGAAATAAATTACTGAAATGAACTGTTCAAACACAATTATTTATTTATATAATTAAAAAAAATAATTATTTATTATTTTTAAGAATTCTTTATTAATTTTTTCAACAATTTCTTATTCATTTTTTTGACGCTTTTTTTTTACCTTGTGATAGCAAAAGCAATTAAAAATGTGATAAAATATACAGATGTTAATTTTTGTTAATTTTATTTATTTATTTATTTTTTTATAAAATATTACTTTGTATGCATGTAATATGCAATTTTTATCCACGCCAGCATAAACAATTATCGTAAATATTAAAAGTGTTTGTCTGTCAAACACAATGGAAATTAAATAATTAATATATAATTTAATTTATTTGTGTTCGACCCGCAAATGCTTTTTTAATTGTTATATGCAACATGTTGCAGCCTCTCAAACCACACAAAATACCTCATTTAGCTTTATATTCATATATGATATAATGTGCACGTACATACATACATATATTCCTCATAGATAATAATTATTTGCAGAAGGCTCCATATTAGGGTAAACAGAAATCAGCAACAAGATTTTTTAATTAAATAAGAAGGGCATTTTCGAAAAAAATTTACTATTAGAATTTGAACAAAAAATTTTTCAAGTCTCTATTTACCGATTTAATGCCTTTATGCCTCTCTCATAGAAATCCCTGTTCCTATTGGCAAAAAAATTGGACAATCGATTTTTACAGACTCTCTCACATAAAGCACATGGTAATCACCAGGCTCATGGGCTGAGATATAATCAAATTCTCGGAGCTTCTGCTGAGCTGAGCCACTATCAATGTGTGTGATCTGGCTTTGCCTTGCTGGTAACACAATTCTTCCTTCAGATGGTCCAATTGCTGACATTACAGGTCTGAATCTAGAGTTTGGAGGTAGGGGAGCAGCTCATAATCGATGTTTCCTTGTCAACCTCACCAAACACACAACACCTTCCTAACTCCGGCTGTTGTAGCTTATATTTGGCCCTGCGGGACCGCCGAGAAGCAGGGCCAAGCTGAGCCAAAAATGACTCTTTACACACTCTCTGAAGGGCCATTCATCTGGTCTTTCACTTTTCCGATGCCGTTTTTTTTATTCTGAGCTCTTGAAATTCTATTACAGCCCATTCCTTCATTTTAGCCCACATCAACCTCGACTGCAGCATGTGACTCACAATGTTGTCGGGCGTCATTCTTTCGTTTATTATCCGCTCTACGGTAGATCTCTCCACTACATACCTCGAGCAGGAGAAAAAGGTATGCTTTTATACGGCACTTCTACAGGAGGAACATTTAGACCCATCATCGTGGTCGAATTTGTGGAGGTACTCTCTGAAACAGCCATGGCCCGACAAAAACTGTGTCAGGTAGAAGTCTGTCTCTCCGTGTTCTCTCTCAATTCAGGCTGGTAGGTTCTTAATAAGCCTATGAGTCCACCTTCCTTTTTCTGCCACGTCGCATTTCTTTTGCAACTCATCGAGACTCGTGTGTCTCTTCTTCTTGCGCTCGTTGGCCGTTAGACTGCTATTCTTGGCTTTTGTTTTGTAATATTTTGATGTACTCTGCCGAGCACCGAAGACATTATATCCGGCGGTTTAATGCCAGATATGATGCTGGCCGCTTCGTGCGACACCGTGCTAAGCCCACAGGCAATGCCAATAGCACTTAGCCTGGAAGTTGCATTTGCCTTGTTGGCATATGTTTTTTACGCAGGGCCTTCCCTCATATAGGAGCCGCATACATCAGTATTGATTGGCTAACTTTAGCCGGTAAAACTCTCCAATAATGGCTAGAGCAATCTATATTGACCAAAATTCTCTTTTCACTGTAAAACAGAAATATTTTTAAAAAGGGTTTACAACTGTCTGAATGTTTTAATTAAAAGGATTTTAATTAAAAAGATTTTAACATAAATTAAAGGAACGACAGAAGTACCCTAATGTCATCTATATACCATAGTAAAATATATGTACATATGTATTTATTGTATATTTGTGTACAAATATTTCATGCCTATTTCAATAACAGGATTTCATTATCATTTCGAAATTATCCATCATCTCCTTGTCAACAATAATAAAATGCAAATTAAGTTATTGTATAAAAAGTTATGCACATATCTACGCATATATGGTACATATGTATGTCAACGGAAATACAGCAACATTAATAAATTCGAATAAAAAATGTATAAATTTGTGAAATGTCATTATTGGAAATCATATTGGATGTCTAAATAAAATTCAGCATAAAATAAATAACGGTTTTTAAACCCGTTTTCCAGTGACATTTCGCTGGCATAAATAAATGGAAAATGCACCAAACGATGAAAGCGCGGGAGTTATTTTTTAAAAAATTATTTATCCTCGCTAAAGCAGTGACAGCTTACAGTGAAGAGAAAAAAATTAACACTTTGTGATTTTTTTTTAACTATTAACCACAGTTTTGCAATTGAAAAAAAAATAGTTTATTCTTGGAAAATATTCAAAAATATGCCTAAAAAAATAACCAAAAATAAAAATAAAAAGTAAGATTAGAGGTGCGTGGTGAATTTCTTCTGACTTACATAGTCTCATTCGCAACAGGGTCGCTTTTAAGACCTAATCGTTATAATTAAAATGCACTGTTTCAATTTCATTCGCAATATTTATACGATACTTCATACATACAAGCAACTTTGAGATCTTATGGGTCTAGTAAATGTACGTTTACCGAGACAGTAATAAATATTACAAAAAGAGAAACCCTCGAATTTATTCAGGTTTTCATGGATGGATCCGTCTGCACGCCCAAATATGCTTAGATGGCACTGGAATGGTAGGAGTGCTGCTCGGAGGGATTTAAGCCTCGGTTCCAATTAGTAATGTGGACGGGAAGAGAATAAGTTTCTTAGATATGTATCCAAGGCCCACACGCAGTTTATTTGGAGGCCGCCTGTGGAGTTGGGATCTTCCTCTCTTCCATTCATGTTTAGAGGGTGTCTTTCTCTGTAGTTGATTTATTTTATTTATTTAATGGTGTGGTTATTTGATTTGGAAAGAGGGAGGCTGAGGACCAGACCGCAACCGGCAGGCTCATTGTGCTCCCCCGTGTATCCCAACTTAACCTTTGCGAAAATTTTGCTCAAATTTATAAATTGCTTAAGTTTCTTTCTTCTTTCTGATGTGCACACCTCCATGAGGTTGCAGCTGTGAGCATCGTGGGAGATGTGACGTGTTAATCGGCTGAAGGTCTGATACTCGCAAAGGTAGGTGCTACAGCGTTTTGTCATCCTATGTGTATGCTCTGGATACAGCCGATTCCACTTTACCTAGCTTACTGAGATGATATCTCAGGTGTGGCTGCCCGTTAAAACACCCATAAGAATAATAAATTTTCTTTTGCTTAAAGCAAATAAAAATTTGGTCTTCCTACTATTTACCCTAACCCACAATACTTCCCTACGTTGGGAGAGTGTCAAGATCTTAATTGTTTCTTTATGGTTCACTGCTTTAAACCACTTTTGAAGGCACTGAAGAGTCTGAGACAGGCCTTTTCATTGCTTTTTACATCCGTATGACCCAGGACCGAAGTGATATTTAATGTATTTTCCCGCGATAGGCTCTTAGATATTTGATTTAGTACATCGATATGTCCAAATTGAATTTTCTTCCGACAACCCCACTACAAAAGTCTAATGGCGGAACCTGCTATTACTATTCGAATGAGACAGTCATATAGAGACGACATATTAGACGCGTGTGTTGGGCACGACTTGATTGCAGAGTTGACAAAGGGGATGACATTAATCAATCATGCCAGCTTTCGGTAAGTAGAAAATATCCACCACAGAGTAAGAATGGGTTTTTAACAGCGTGTGCAATACAAATAATATTTTGATTATGTTCAGTCAGGACTGTGGAGTGGGTATTGTAGAGGTGTCTATTTAAACCCTTTATGAAACTTTTGAAGGTTATTACAGAGGTGTGGGGACTGGCATTATCATGACGATATCAAACAAATATTTTTGGAACTTTTATATCTGTCGACATTCCCCAATGTAAAGCTTTGTCCCATGAAAGTCGTGAACCCAAAAGATAAAACCATTTTTCAAATCAATATAACGTTTTGACGATCATTTTTCAGCTCATGGCAGTTTGCACCTGCTCTGTCGTCACCCCTTGCAATGCTTTAAAATCGGTAGTTGGTCAATTTGAAGGAATTTTGGCGCTTTAATATCTGAAAGATATTCATTTTTACTCACCACTGTAGATATATATCAATGTGTATGTATGTGCCTTTCTATATACCGACAGAAGCGCAATTTAAAGGAGAAAGCAAAAATTTACCTATGAATAGACGACCATTAAAGCACACACATACATACAAACACGCATTCAAATATCCAACAGATGGGCATAGAAAATATGGTTGTGTGTGAGCACATACACCTAACTGTACACTGTACACCCAAAACCGATATTTACACTCTCGACCAAATAAAGTGCGACATGAATCTTGTAACATTTTTAATCCGCATAATTTGTCTCCGGTAAGAGTCTGCTATTAATTCAAAGGCTCACGCAGAGACATACATACAATATACATACATATTATATGTAAACATGTTGGTATACACATGTAGGTATATACAAACATAACGGTATGTTTACAAAACTCACATATTTGCACAGACAACAGTTAGCTGCACGTGTGAATGCCAAATGAAAATAAAACATGATCAACAACATAGCAACAACAACAACAACAACATCAACAGCAACAAATAGTAGTAACAAATAACAACACTAATAAGGTCAGTGTGAACGGTGTCAAAAGAGAAAGTGAAAGATGGTAAAGAGGTGAAGGTTAACCCAAACAAACGCACACATGTACACACACACAACCACATACACACAACGATGTGAAGACCAGCAATCAGCCATCATCGGAGGTGCTGTGTGAGTATGTGTAGTTGGAAAAACATATCGCTTGAGTGGGAGCGCGGGCGGTGGGTAGAGAGAGCACATCAAACGGATGAATAAAAATTCCCTTGACTGGGCTGTCAATGGAAAATGCGAAAATAAATAAATTTTTTAAGCTCATTTTGACAATTTCAACTCATGAGGTGACATATCCACGAGCACACATACCATACACACGAGTGTATACTCGTACACTCACACTAGCACATCCATAGTGCAGGACATGTAAATTGACGATACAACGCAGGCTGGGCAGCGAAAGACGCGAAAGGTCAGTAAAGACAACGAATAACGGCAACAGTGGCAGTAACAGTGACAGGAGCAGCCAATACTCACATGGACAGACGAAGAGGTGGGCGGACAAGCGGAGAGTGTTGCTGAAAAGATTATGAGCGAATGTTCCCACGGGAATTGTGAAGTATTGAACAGATCAGAGGAATTGCGACATTGACAGATGAAGTGCATATAAAAGAAGAAGAATGAAATCAAAAAGGCAAATAAATAAAATCAAAAAGATGAAAAAAATCAAAAAGAAGAAGAAAATATAAAAAAGAAGAAATTAAAAAAAAGAAGAAAATAAAAAGAGAAAGAAAATCAAAAAGAAATGCGAATAAATTCAAAAAGAAGAAGAAAATAAAAAAGAAGAAGAATAAATTCAAAAAGAAGAAGAAAATAAAATAGTAGAAGAATAAAATCAAAAAGAATAAGATAATCAAAAAGAATAAGATAATCAAAAGGAAGAAGAAATTCAAAAAGAAGAAGAAAACCTAAAATAAAAAGAAAATCTAAAAGGAAAGGAAATCAAAAAGAAAAATGTAAAAAAAGAAGAAGAAAATCTAAAAGAAGAACATAATAAAAAAGTAGAAAAAAAGGAAAAAAAAGGAGAATATCAAAAAGAATAAGAAAATGAAAACAAAGACGAAAACCAAAAAGAAACCCAAAAAGAAGAATATAAAAAAAATGAAGAAAAATAAAATCAAAAAGAAGAAACTAATAAAAAAGAAGATAATCGAAAAGAAGAAAGATATCAAGAAAAAGAAAAATGAAAATGAAGGAGAAAATCAAAAAGAAAAAGGAAATCAAAAAGAAGAATAAAATGAAAAAGAAGAACAAAATCAAAAAGAGGAAGAAAATCAAAAAGAAGAAGAAAATTAAAGAGAAAAAGAAGAAGAAAACCTAATAGACAAAAAAATCTAAAAGGAGAATATAATAAAAAAGAAGAAGAAAACCGAAAAGAAGGAGAATATCAAAAAGAAACAAAAAATCAAAAAGAAGAATATAATAAAAAGAAGAAGAAAATCGAAAAGAAAGAGAATATCAAAAAGAATGACAAAATTAAAACGAAGAAGAAAATCAAAAAGGAAAAGGAAATCAAAAAGAAAAATAGAATAAAAAAGAAGAAAATCAAAAAGGAAAAAAAAAATTCAAAAGAAAAATATAATAAAAAAGAAGAAGAAAATCGAAAAGAAGGAGAATATCAAAAAGAAGAATAAAATCAAAAAGAGGAATAAAATTTAAAAAAAATAAGAAAATGAAAACGAAGAAGAAAATCAAAAAGTAAAAGGAACTTAATAAAATATACAATAAAAAATGAAAATAAATTCAAAAAGAAGAGGAAAATCAAAAACAAGTAGGGAAGCAGAGAAAGAGAAAGAGTAAGATAAGGTAAGCAATCCATTGAGTAAGTGAATATCGAAGTTATGTTCTGAAGTTTTTCTCTCTTACGTATCTTGGAAATGAAAAAAATCCGAGAAATTTTGGTCTGTATGACTTTCAGGGTCCCGACAAAAATTTCGACAGAAGGCTCTATATTATTTAAAGAAATATTTAATGAAAGTTAAATTTGGTAAACTCTCATCAAGCTAAACTGCACGTTTTGAGAGTCAATAAGGAGTCACAGTATTCATGTAACATCACACAGCCGCGCACTGAAAGGGTGTGAAAGGTGTAGCAGGCTATCAAGGGGTTTGACTACCTAGATCATGCTTGTATTCCCTATTTGAACCAGCTGAAACTAGTTGTATACCCTTTTCGTACCTATTAGGAAGCTAATTAAAAATAGAGGGATATCATTTGAGTGTTGAGAAGTAACTATACCAAAACTAGTTCAATTCGGAGTTAGTAATTTTTTTAAATATTTGCGTACTAACTTCAAATATCACAAGAAAATTTCGTATTTAGTATTTGTTTAATTAAGAAGTAACTGGTATCAAACTAGTACATTTCAGAACTACTTGCAAATATTACGAAAAAAATTTATTTATAATTATGCTATACCTTTGAAGTAAGTAGTGTACAAGATTAGTGTCATTTAGAACTAGTATATATGAACACTATTTTTTGGCAGCACCTGGAAATATATCCAATTATGATCCATGCTAAAATTTTAGCTCTTTCATTTATAAACTGTACCCTTCCTAATAAGGGTACAAGGTGGCAAAGGCAATAAAAATTCACATACAAACATACATACTCGTACATATGGTACATACATATATCAGTATCATGTGCTTAGCACACACAACCTCATTGTCATTTTGGACACACAACCTGGTTACGCTGCATGTCAAACATAGATAAAGAGGGTCATAAATTTCACACTCCATCACTGAATGGACATTTAACACCTTGTGGGCCAACAACAACAACAACAAAACACATGTTACGCCACGCAAACAAAAGTGAGTTTAGACGAGAAGAAGAAGAAGAAGACCAAAAAATCGTAGTGTGGTATCCGAGGGAGGATGAGGGCGATGAGCACAGAGATGAATTGAAGGCAACATGATGCCACCGATGGCCATTTATTGCCAACGACAGTGGAGGATTTGTTCATGCTGCCACACGTTGCAGCACGTACGTGTTATGCTCCTGCATATAACGGCAAACAAATGCAAAGCACGACAGCTCGACGGCTCATATCCATACATACACATGAGCGTTAGTGAGTGAGTGAGTGAGTGAGTGAGTATAAATGAGTGTGTACGTGCGTGTATGTGTGTGTATGTGTGTGTCGTCTGCAACATATTGTCGTTGTCGACCTGCAATGGCAAGCAATCAAAAACACTTATAACACGAACAAAAACAATAACTACAACAATAACAATAGCACACGGGCTAACAGCTAATGGCTAACTGCAACGGCAACGGCGACGACGACAGCGACAGCGACAGCGACAGCGAGTCAAACGACAAACGAGCTGTGAGCCTTTAAGACCCTTTGTTACTCCCATTTCAAGCGTTCAGCACCTGCTAAATGCAATTTGAGCCATCAAGTGAGTGACACTGCGACACCGTGAACTTTATAACGACAACAACAACAACAACATGGAGCCCGAGTATGCGGGTGCACAAGCAAGAACAAAGAAGCAAATTGGTAAATGGCACTTTGCCAAAGATAGCTATCAGATACACACACACACACAGAGACACAAAGAAACAGAGAGAGAGAGGGAAAGAGAGAGTGAGGGTGTGAGGAGGGAGAGGTGTTAGCTATTGTTATTGTTATTGTTATTGCTACAACATTGTCAATGTGTTGTTGGCATCGTGGTAAATAAGTAAACATGATGGCATTCATTTACACACACATTCACTTACACCATTTTCAGTTATATGCTTAATACGTATATACATACATGCATATATGGTATTTACCCGCATGCACGTGCGTGTGTGTGTGTTTGTTGTTGGCTTAACAAAGTCACTAAAGTGCAACTTTTGCCATTTTTGGATTTCTTTAGCCACATACAAGTACAATCAAGCCGAAAAACGCTTGTCACAAAAGTCAATGAGTGGCCAACAACAACAACAACAACTACAACAACAAATACAACAATAAATGTTGAACTCGTAAAAAAAGCAGAAAAAAATACAAACAGTTGAAAACAAATTGTGCACTTATTCTTCTTTGCAACTAGTTTGAGTCTATCGTATACATAGGTATGTATGTATGTATGTGCAAATGTACATACATACATATGTAACATGTACAATAAATTTATTTAAATGTTTGTATTCAACTACAGTGGGTCAGAAAATTGCATAGCTCGAGCGATTTTACGAGAGAAAAAATATACGAAATGAAAATAAAAATAAGAAATATTTGAAATTCAGTTCAGGAGCAGTTCTGGAGCAGTTTAGGTTTAATCATGGTACAATTCAAAACTAATTCACACAGAGTTCCAGTATAGCATGTTTTTCGCTTGGGAGTGTCGAGCAGTCAATCTTCTTAAGAAAAGTTTAGTCCCACATTACCACTTTCGTGGTGAGCCCTACCCTCGAAGTATTCAAGAAATAAGTAAGAACCCTGGTCGATTCAAAATGTGTTGACATTTCGTATCGAAGTACTAAGGCGATAGAATATCTACCCCATATGCGTCCTCAATTCCCTATTCTGCTTGGTCATTAACTTCAGGATGGATTGCATTACCACTACAATCATGAGGTTATCCTACAGCCCCGGAAGCCTCTATATCATTGAGTGGTTGACTGCCACTTGCTCGACGGAGCTGTAAAACAGTCTGATGCTGGCATCAAAATGAAGTCCATTAGACCGTTACTGGACATCGCCTTCAACAAGGTCGCTTTGACCTACCTCTTACTGTTCCTTCTGCTGCTTTAAACTATACCTACCACACAACGGCTCCAGAGCATTTCCCACCTTTTCTCCAGAGTTCACTTCTATCCCTCTCCCCTCATAATCCGTCCCTCTAGTTGAATTAACAAAATTTCGGAAAAAATTGTTCCCATCATTGATGTACTTCCCGAGAGGCCAGCCAATCGGGACGCCCCATCTAACCCATCTCCTTTCGAAAAAAGGGCATGGGAAGGGCTGTGGGGGAAAACATACTAGTTCATATGTAAACTCTAATCGGAACATTGTGGGATCCCCTAGTTTACCACCTCAGAAGAGCTGTAGAAGGCGTGTTGAACACGGGCGGGGTGATCCCGCTACTTAAGCCGGGGAAACCAGCCAACAAAGGAGAGTCTTATCGGCCGCTAACTCTCCTCTCCCCAGTAGCGAAGACATTTGAAGCCTTGCTGCTCCCGACTTTCACTCACCCTGGGTGTCCAGCAGCACATCAGCATGGCTTCCGGAAAGTGCACAGTACCACAACAGCACTAAACACCATAAACACTCCGATAGTCGTTGGCCTAAACCAAAGCCGACTTTGCGCGAGAAGCACCACCAGAAGGAGTTTTTTTAACCTCGTATGCCAATAATTGCATGATATTGGCGTCTGGCCAGGATATTGATGACCTATGACCGAAAGTGAACTGCTACCTGGCCGATCTTTCCCCCTTCTTCACTGCAAGACATCTACGTATACAACCGACCAAATCCTCGGCCACCCTCTTCACCAGCTGGACGAAGGAGTACAGGCTTGAATTAGATGTGAAGGTCGATGACGAAAAATTCCGACAATAAACAACCCAAAGATATTAGGAGTCACATTCGATAGCCTGCACTCCTTCACTCCGAATACAAAATACTCAAAGCGCTTGCCGGCAGCACCTGGGGTAAAGACAAAGAAACCTTGCTGGCAACCTACAAAGCAATTGGCCGGCCGGTCGTAAACTATGCTGCACCGATCTGGCCGCCGGGGACGAATGAGGCACATTTGAAGAAGTTACAGGCCTGTCAGAACACTTCCCTTAGGACCGCGACAGCAAACCTCCTGATGTCGCCGGAGCATCACTTACACAGCGAAGCACCTATGCGAGGAGTTAAGGAGCTTTGCTGCGCAAGCAGTTCCTATTGGGATGGCACCTTATTTAAGCCGAACCTCCACCTAGGTACATCAGAAAGGGAGTACTTGATATGAAGACCACCATCCAGCAACACGTGCAACAACCGCTGGACAGGACGGCGTGCAGACAAGCACTGAACGCCATTGACCAGGAGTCAGTCAACACTTTCACAGACTCCCTTCCCGTGAATGGCGTGCTCGGAGTTAAACCACCACCTATAGCAGACAACGGACTCAAGCTGCCTCGAGAGACCCGCGTGACCCTGGCAAAACTTAGGTCTGGATATTGTAGCAGGTTAAACTCCTACTTATCCAGACTCGAACCCAGCAATCCCAACATATATCCTGCATGTAGAGAGTCTCCGCACGACACTAACCACCTCTTCACATGCCAACTTAAACCGACTCATCTAACCTCCCTCTCTCTTTGGTCCAAACCCGTCGTAACAGCACGTTTCCTGGACCACCCTTTAGATGACCTCGGCGACTTTGATTGATTGAGACTGTCCTAAACGCGGTTAAGGAACCGCTACAACAACAACAACAACTGAAGGAGGCAACTAAACATGTGGAAACAAAGGTATACATCTAGCGCGAGCTCAACCGACTATTTTAACACATAACCTTTATAGATAGGAAAGAAAGTTTTAGATATTGTAGTTAAACTCTTGCATCGGAATGTGTGGTCTTGAAACATTTTTTCTCTGTCCATAAGTTTACTGACTTCAGAACAAACATCGGGGCTCCCAGCTATCGCTGTAATGTAATATGACCAAATCCAACTGGGTTAAATATGTCATAGCCTCGTTTCGATCACTAAATCCATTCAACCTCAATCGATCACAAAATCTTTCCTCTGCGCAAAGCCGAATCTACACTCGACAAGCATTGAATAAGGGCGGAGCTAAAAACTTAAGAACAAACTGTAGAGAGCCCTTCAGCAAAGCGAAACGCTAAGGAAGGCACAGGGAAAAACACAACTCGCTGCCGCGATCAGGTAGTAGAAACAGTAGAATGTTGAAGCTCTGGAAATTTTCATTGAAGCACTATTTATAGACCGTCCTGTTGGATAATAGTCAACACCATAGGGGCTCAAATTTAAAGGACACATATCGCAGTGAGCCCTCCTCCCAAATACAAATACTTTACAAATATTTTTACCCACACGGATCGTTTTTAGGTCCATTTCTGATTCATTGGGATTTTCAAATGCAATTTTCCTTTCATTAAGCATGTAATGGAGCATACTTTTCGCACACACTGTACACTGTTATATTAGATATATATACGTATGAGATGCAAATTTAAGTGCAGTTTTCAAAACTAAGCGCTTGTCTAAATGCCACTAAACTTTGAACGCATTTGGCTTGTGGCATGTAGCATGCAGCACGCAAAAGCTTTGATACACACGCACGTGCATGTTATATGTACATATATGTGTATGTAAAAATGTACTCACTTGCAAATTTGAAAATTTCTTTGGTTGCATTCTTTATCTCTTTGTTGCTTTGTTGCTTTGGTGCATGGTGAAACTATTACAACAATTTTTGTGAGCTCTTTTTGGTGAAATTGGAAAGTTCGCAGCAGCCACTGAAGTACGGCTATTGCAGCAGTTACCGTTACTCACATACTTATTAATACATACTACATACGTGTGTGTGTGTGTGTGGCAATATATTCAGCTATAAATTTAACAGTAAACTACATACATATATCATAGCCAAGAGAAATAGGTTTATTTATGTGTAGAGACACATGACCCCGACCTACAGCTTTTCTTCTCTGTATTTATATTATCAAAGAGACCCAAACACACACTCTGTCATAAAAAGTAAAGGATATACGAGTATGTACATATATATATGAACTACTCAACTCAGTCCAACTAAACTTTCTGCTGAGTTTTCAGTTACAACTCGTTGAGTTTTTGTGGCTCATTTTTTCTGCGGCTTGATGATGGGAAAACTTTCAACTCGTTGAAAAGATGAAAAGTTTTGAAAACTCTTTTTTAGTTTTTCTTTTTTTTTATTTTTATTTTGGGCACATTTTCAGAAGAAAGTAATCTTGAATTGCCACTAAACGGCTGTCGTTGGCTAATTTTGTGGTTCTTGATGGCAGGTTGCCTTACTTGTGTGCGGCGGCGGTTAGAACTGACTTGCAAATCATCTCAAGTTCTTCATATTAAATTTGTTATGTTTTTAAATAGAAAAGTTTACTTTTGTGTCAGACAAGCGTACGAGAGGCGTAAGGTAAAAGTTCAAAATATTTCATATATAAAAAATATTGAATAGTTGTTGTGAGATTCTTCTTACCCTCATTTCCTGGTATAGACACGGCTCACTTGATTATAGCCAAATTAAAAACTGCGCACCATTCCTCATCTTCTCTGTTTGACGTCAATTGGGAATGCTAAGTACAGACAGGTCCTTCTCCGCCTAATCTTTCCAAACGGAACGGAGGTCTACTTAATCTTACCTTAATCTACTCCCAACAGCGGGTACTACATCGAAAAATTACAAAGCTAGAGTATCCTTCCCCATCCACCGCTATTTCTTGATTCGCTAAATTATTTCAAAGTTTTATCAGTTGCGGCATGTGCCAATCCCAACTCGTAGAGGACCTCCTAACTTCGACTCATCAGCCGTTGTTATCGTCCGCGTTATATAGGAAGACAGAAGTTATGAGCGATTTGTAGAGTATTGTTTTTGTTCGTCGATGTGGCGAGGTCTTAACTTCTCAATTGTCTACACAGTTCTAAATAGTACCTGTTGACAAGAATCTTGCTGCGTTCGATTTATAGGCTGATATTCTGTTGGTGCTAATACTAGTTCCAAAACAGACGAAATTATTTACGACCTCAAAATTATAACTGCCCACAGTGACGTGGGAGCCGAGTCGCGAAAGCAATGATGTCTTGTCCTCGCTTATAACTGCATCCAAACTTCTGCGCTTTCTTATCCAATCTATAGAAGTTACGTCAGCAGTTGTACACTCTTTTAGTAGACTCCACCTTCTCTATTGAGCTCTGCCTTGACCTTCGAGTGGCAAGGAAGGTCTGGAGAGAGCCATAGGTAGTGCTCTGCCGACTTCTCCATATCTAAGTATGTGCTTGCAGCTGCAACCGAAGTCGTTATAGGAGTAGTCTTTCAACTCACCGAGAATCCCCATCAGGCTAATATAGTTCTGGCTTAGAAGAAGTGAAAACTTTATTCCATTCCTTTCGCTAAATAGTCAGCTCAATTCCACCTTTAAGGTTGTGTGTTTGCATTGAAGAGACATACAGCATGCAGAAATGAGGAGATAATTCAGCTTTAAAGTGTCAAAGATTCTCCTTCTCATATCAATTGCGAGTGGTGCTGAGTGGACTCTACATCTCAACCTGCCATCAAGCATCTTTTATGCGAAAATATTGCGTTTTCTTCTTCGTTCGAGAATCGAGTAAAGCTTGGCATTTAGTCTTATGATGTCGGAGCCCACATGAAGTAAGTCATACATATTTTGCGGGAAGAGGTTAAGGAGATTTGAAACTCTCCTTAATCTTTTGCATGAGCTAAAAGCAGCGCTCCTGTAATGAGTATGGAGACCGTCCGATGAGCTCTATCCAGCTGCCCATTATAGAGTAGTGGCTAAGAGGCAGAGACCACGTGGAACAGGATGGGTCTTATTATATATATTTATATAATTGGCGCTTTGTAACCGCTGAAGCGATTTTCGGCCGAGCTCCTCCTCCAATTTATGGTTTTGCGTCTTGATTTTTTCCAACAAATGGAGGGACCTACAGTTTATACTAAGCCGTCCCGAATGGCTTATGGTTTTTTTACAAGGATCCTTTATTTCATGTCCGAAAAACACTCGTAGGGGTGGACATTCCCTGCCGAGGGGCGACCGCAATTAGAAAATTTAACTAAATTTTTTATTTAAATTAATTTTCTATAACTTTTGGATGTTGGTGGCACTAGGATTTGAACCCAAGCCTTCCGAATGTCAGTTCTAACCACTCGGCCACCGCGTTCTTATTAACTTTTTGTATAATCCCTTTTTTACCGATCCAGGCCACAAGGGTATTCCGAAAAATGAATTAGTTGGTGAGATTACCAAAAGTATCATCCATCTGGCTATCGGAATAATACTGAAAATACGCAAGTCGCTAAAAATTAAGCACAATTAAATTTCCAAAAGAGCTGGCAAATGGATCAGTGTGATTTGGTGAGCCTCAATGACACGGAGGATCGCCAAGATCATGTGCAAGAGCACCGAAGTAAATGACGTACATACATATATTGTATATGTTGGTCCAATGATAGGTCACAACCTGCTGGCCCAATGGTCATTAACAAAAATTTACTCACCATTTTTCATTTCATTTTGCGGTTTTTTATTCAAAATAAACAAAATCTTTTAGATTTCGATTTATTATTATTTTTGCCTCACCTCCCACCCACGCTTCCTAGTTGCACCCTAATGCAGTCTATTCATTTTGGTAATGTTCCACTGTTTACTCATAAACATTTTGTCTGAATTAATCACATTAATCCAAACAAAATGCGGCAAAATATTTCATCAATGTGCCACAAATTAAACCGTTACAAATGCCAAGAAAACAATGCGACCGCCAAAATGGCAAATAAATAAAGACTCAATCAACACGAAAATGAATTTCCCTAAACTACCATAAATGAAGAAGAGAAATTCAAAAATATTTATTTACTTGCAGTGAAAGAAACGGGAAACGCAACGCGTTATATGTATATGTATGTGAATATATTTATGTATATATGTGCGTGTGTACTGATAAATGTGGCCAAGGCATGGAAAGAGTAAATTTATGTCTACAAAATGTAAATAATTCAAGGCAACAACACACTCATCTGTTTCTACTAGAGATTTTGTAGAAAAAAAATTCAAAAAAAAATTAAGAAAAAATTAAATAAATTTTCATTCAAAATCACTGAGTTTCGCATCTTTATTCTTTCATGCATACTCGTATATAAAAGCTGTGGCGTCTCAAATAATAATCAATTTTAAATACATATAAATTTTACTTTAATTGACTCGTTGCCCTGCGACGGCACAGCGTCATCGACCCGGACTTGGTGTCAATAAATTCTTAGTCACCAAAAAAAAAAAAAATCAAAAATCAAATATAACTTTTTTCTGCTTGACTTTTTGCGAAAACAACAATAACAAAAATTTGTTTATTTATTTTCCTATAATATAAATACACCAGGTCTGTTCAGAACGAGACAGTTCAATAAACAAATAAACAAATGAAATTGTTTTTCTTTTTTAATTCATTTATTTACATTTACAAAAAATAGTATTTTTCGGATATACTCTTAATTCTGTAGGTGATCGTGAAATGTAAAGGGTGCTTTTTTTAGCTGTGTGGTTTTCAATGATGAGATTTATAAACAGTTTGATTTGCTTTTCATTTAGAACAGACTTACTGCGGAACAACGTTTGCGTCGACCGACGCATCGTCCGCTGCCTCCAATATTCGGCCGACACAATTACCTAGCAGAGTTGGTAATTGGAGTAACCATGAATCGGTTTCGCATACTCTACTATAGTGGAAAATATTCATCCTCAAAGACGCCGTACAGTACGCACTGAAGACACAATTGCTGCTACGGAGCAAAGTAACAATTGCAGCTGTGTCCATTCACTTTATGGAAGATTTTTCGGAATAATTTTGGTTTGAGGGCTAACAAAATCCTACTCACACATGTACTGAAACCGAACGACCGAGACGACTGAGAGATGGGCCCAAAACGAGAAGACCACCGATCCTGATTTTCACAACAAAATAAATACTCAATGCTAACCTGGCAGCTATTGTAGCCACCATAGGCGTTACATACTCGAAAACCACTATTCGGTGTGTTCTATGGTCAGAGGGAATCATATTTGTTGAAAAATGAAGCCGACCTCAATGTTACCACAGTCAATGGGAACTCTATAGAGTCATGACTAATGAATTTTTCAGCATGTTGATTTGGACGATCTGAGGTTCGAACAAGACGTCGCTACAAGTCACAGAGCAAACGAGCTAATCAGTTTGTTGCAGGAAACTTTTAGTGGACAGATTATCACGTGCCGTGAGACAGTAGCATGGCCTTCAAAATCGTACGATTTACCACCGCTACAGTTTTTCTTTTTGTGAGGTAATGTAAAGTCACTTATCTACGCAGATAAGTCAGAGACGATTGATGCCCTGGAAGAGAATATTCGGCGCATTATTGCTTAAGTATGGCCCCAGTTGCTGCAAATAGTGGTCTAAAATTGAGCCTATCGGCCGACGGTCTCTTGTCCGCAATCATTTTTAGAAAATAAAGGCAAAACCCTTATCTTTTTCGTAAAGCTAAGTTCGTGGCCTTATGAGTTTTATTTTTTTTTTTTTTTGAACACCACATTTCTAGAAAAAAAACACCCTTTACATATTCGTGGTTAGATTTGGTTAAATGAAATACCTTTGTTCCCTGAAAATGGACCATGGACATGCGGTAAGGCATGTCTGTCATAAAAGGCGACTTAAATCCAATTGTTCCCGCGACAGTCGGGTCTTTATACCGGAACGACCCGGATTTTTTACCCAGCCAAGGTCTGTCACTTCCGCAACATTCCCCAAAAATTACTTTTAGGAATATTTTTGCGATTACAACAACAACCAAGTTCCATATAATATTTCTTTACGGGAAAGGAACCCCTGAAAAGTGAGTTCGATTTGGATATAAGCATAGATCGGGCGTAGGTATGTTCTTATGCGTTCAACTTGAATGTGAATAAGGATAGATTCGAAAGGTGTGTTCGGCTTACTTCGCGGCATTCGTATTGACATCTTCGTCATTTGGGCAACGAAGAAGTGGCTCACACATACAAAATAAGTAGTCAGTTTAATAAAATAATAAAAAAGCCTAATACTTTTACTTAGACGACACTTAAAAAGAGTTTTGTTTATCGTTTCTGGCTTATTAATTAAAATAGAAATTGAGCCAAATACAAAAAGCCCCAACAATGTGTGGCCGGGTCTGCTAGTTTTTTTTTTTAATAAATTTAATGTAAATATCAAATTAAGTAATTTGCGCAAACATTCTTTTTAATTCGATTGAGTGCAAAAAATTCCATATTAATTTGAGTGCATGCATAGCAGTTCATAAGTACTGTTATCTTCATCTAATTATTTGTACAATTTTTTTGTTTGTTTTTTTTTTTTTGCTCACTTTTTTATGGCTTGCCAAAAGTAAACACTCACAAGTACACACGCACTGTCATAAGCACATTGCAGTGAAAAGCCAAAATTCTAGCTAAAAAAAATCTCTGCGGATTTTGTCACTAGTTGGTGTTGATACTCTTATTTCGGGCAACACTAATCCGATTGTGTCCAGCCGAGACCTGTTTGACATTTAGAGCAAAATTTTTTATGAAGACAGTACTGAAAATCCCCGTTCGTAGTAAAACTAATTTTCATTTGAAAATGAGTGAAATTTTCGAAGAAATACGTGATGTTTTTTTACTATAGACAAGGTTAAATCGTTGCAAAAACAAGCCGAAAAATGTATGTGGTTTTAGGTGAGTATACTGCAAACGAACGCCGGACCCAGGAGGGGTTTGCTCGATATGCTGTTGTCAAAGATGTGCCTCCTTCTGTTGGGTCCGTCACTCGAAACGCCAATGAAATTTTGCAACTGGTACAGCTAAGCCGGCATGAAAGCTGCCAGCAAATAGCGGAAGCAGGGACAGTTTGGAATCATTTAAAAAATGCTGACCACTCAGAGAAGCTCGCCGCTTGGGTGTCGCGGAAAAGTTTGACTAACTGAATAACCATCAGTGTAACTTCTATGAAATGCTACAAAGTTGAACAATTCATTACGGTCGAAAACAAATGGTCAAAGGCAGGTGACCCTCCACCAACTACTTCAAGCCGCGAAACCTTTTTTAGTTATCGAATATTCGTAATTGAATGGAACGTACTCAGTTCTTATTCACTATACACGAGTGGGAAGTGGTTCTTACTGTAGCGCGTCAAGTTCTTGGTAGAATTTATTTCATTTTAACTTCCGCGAAATAGAAATTTTATATTAATGAATGAACTGGTATTTAACTTGTATGTACACGGTGTGTCCCAAAAATAACCGAACTTTTTGGATATAAAATAGTAAAATCCACATTATATTATCTTTGAAAGTTATTATTTATTCAAAATAGGTTCCATTTCACTCAACACAACGTTTGGAACGATTAACCAGCGCATGCACAGATTTTTTATGTCATTTATAGAAATGTTCTTCAGTACCTCGATTACGTCTGCTTCATTTTTTTCAATTTTTTTTTTAATTTTTTAAACTTCAATTTCAATTTTTTTTCAAGTTTGACAAAAAATTTTATATTTGCTCTTTGTTCCATTTTTTTTTTTTGGAACCATTAGCAAACTTTTGGTTTTATTGAAATGGCTATCACTTTTACATCTGTCATCCGACTTACATGAAGTTAGGTGCGTTTGAAAGATGATGAATGTATCTTTTTAATGTTGCAAATTTTCAATAGATGGCGCTGTATGTTGTATGATTTAAATATTAAGTTCGATTATTTTTGGGACACACCTTGTAGTTCATGCAAAGTTGGATCGTCTTGTTAAAAATATCATAACTTGGAAAAGTGATGGATAATGAGCACTAACTAGTTAGTGTAAGAACTGGTTAACAACTAGTATCCCTCTCGGCATGGTTTATATATGTACATATATTTGGATATAAACACGCCAACCGAAAGCAATTATCAATTATCTGCTGTCTAGCAATTGCTTAGTATAAACACCGTTAAATAAGTACTTCCGTTTGGAGTTTCTGTTTTATATTTTTTTATTTCTTTCGTAAACATTTAATTGCAAACAAAAAATACGCGCCACACAATGAAGTGCACATAGGTACATATATGCTATGTACATATGTACATATGGTATATACAACCAAGTTTCAGATATTTAGCATTGGTTTTTTACTTCTTAATAGGTTAAGTAAAAATGTATCCATTATTTCTGCATTAAATTCAAAGCTTTATTGGTCGTAATTAGATTTAAAAAAAGTCACAGCAACATGTGGCATGCACCAGGGGTATACTTCATAAAAAAAACGAGTAGGTTTATTTATTTTGGGCAAAAAGTGTCTAAGATGGAGCTACAGTTTATTCAAAACCGCCTCCGAATAGCTGATGGATTTTAGTAAGGAGTTTTGAATTTCCTATGGGAAATACAATCAGAGGGGTTGATGTCCACTATGGAAGGGTTACTGCAATCAAAAAACTCGCCATTTGCTAGCACGCACTACAAAATTTACAAAAAAAAAATTTAACCTACGCATTGACTTGGTAAAATAGTCAAATTTTGTATTTTATTAAAAATATTTAAATTTTTCTCACCACATCAAAATCGATGATACCATCAAAATATAAGATCCATTCAAATCCTTACAGATTTTTCAACAAACTGCTCTAAGCCTCCTAACAAATATTCCATATAGAGTTCAATGAGCTCTGGGGATTTTCATGTTGCTTACTCAAAGCAGTAAAATATAATTTTGACTTCCATTTGAAAGTTTATTATCATACACTTTTCTTGTTAACAAGAGTAGTAAAAATATGATGCTAAACTTTTACATTTATTTCTTTCATTATTGAACTTACATACAATACAATTTATTCACATATATACCATATATAGGTATAGGTATATATATATTTTTACTAAGTATATGATTTGTATTTTAACCATCGCACACTCACTTCCCTCCTCACCTCAAGGCTCTTATTGACTTTCGCACTTTTAGTTTATGAAGTCATAAAAAAATCTTTTACAACCGACTGATGTGAATGTAGAGATTTTATATAAGACAGCACAGCAGTGGAGTAGCAGAGTAAATTGTCCTGGCGTCAGGATTTGCCATTCACTTGCTGTTATTATCATTAATTTTATATTTATGCATTTGCTTTTCGACATGCTGAGCAATGACTCAGTAGCACAAGCAAACATTTTGGACATACACGTACATATATACGATAAATAAATATGTAGTGGTTATAAAATTGAAATGTTTGCATGTTGAGGGGCATACCTACATACACATTCTAACATATTTACAAATTGTTGGTCAAAGCAAGAGTGATGAGAGACAATGCATTCAGAATTTCATTAATTTGAGAGCAAAGATTGAGCAAAACTTTGATATAAATGTCATGAAGTTACACAAAATGAATACATACACACGTTATATACTCCTTTCGTATACAAACCGTAGTTCAAAACTATTATTTTAAGGATGAAATTATAGCAGTTCTTTAGTGGTTGAAAATTCACCAGTAGGGGAATGGAATTCAAGCTTTGAATCTTATTTTTTTATTTGTATTAAGTAAAAATTCAACTTGAGTAAATGAACTGGTATTAAACTAGTATGCAACTGAGGAGAAATTGAACAATTTACATTTCTCAGGACATCTGCCGCTGCTTACGGAAAAAGGAACAGCAAGCAGTTAATCCAAAAATAAACTAGTAACATCCCAGTCAACAACTAATTCTTTGCACTGCAGGATACCTAAATAAATTCTATTATATATGTACGAGTATATGGCACGTGCATCAAATATTTATTTATTTTTTATGGCTCTCGTTGAATCGAACATGTCAAACAATTAGCAACTTCTAAGATGGCATGCAATTTTGATAAAATATTTACAAAAAAAAATAATGAAAACAATTTTCGTAATGATACAGTAATTTGTTAAATGGCCAAAAAGTTTGTGTCGTCAGCCTTAGTGGGTGGGGAGTTTTGTGGAATTTCAACAAGTTGACTTATGGTTTGTTGATTTTCTTGAATTGCTATGTCTACATTGTTATATTTGTAATTACTTAAAAAGCAATAAGACATTGCTTCATTACATTTGATGGACAGAGACAGAGAGAAATAACTAGATTATAAGAAATATAATTTCAACAAGTATTCAAATTAATAATAGATTAGGTCAAGATATACTGGTTGGCTGCTACGTCCTAGTTTTTGGTCGTTTACAGCGATGGAAGTTGGAAGTTCAGTGGAATAAAGTACTGGAGTAGTAATTGTATAATTTACTTTTACATTTACTTTATAATATACTTTTGAAACGTCCTTCAGTTCTTTGCACAGCGTAGCTCTTTGATGCCTAAAACGAGTTCCAGTCAGTAGCGGATAGAAATAGAGAAGGTTTTCTTAGGTCTCACGCATGTCCGCTTACTTAAATATCCTGTATGTACCGCTGCTACTAATGTACATTCCGCTCCCTTGGGTTGCCAGTATGCTAGACCAATAACTATACTGTATTCTCCATCCGAGACCGCGTAAACAAAATTTTTAAGGTCTTGCATATCCTTAAGGCATACCAACTCACTCTGACCTGTCGTTCAGCTCCTTCGGCTATTTCTTGGTACAAAACCTTTAGCGACTTTTGTATTTCTTTTACTGACTCGATCGCCAGACGGATGTCCCTTTTTGCAATCGCAACAGCTCTTTGGTTCTCCTCAATGCCCTTGTGACCAACTTATCCACTGCCTGCCTATACCTCTTTCTACGCTTTTCTGCAATGTTCTAGCGATCTTCCACATCAAAAAAATCTAAGCCAAGAAAATGCGAGAAGCATTTTTATGTTTGGAACGTGGGGTAGGGTGCTTTTTAAGCTTATTATGATCATAACGTGTTCCGTGACTCGCCATTATTATAAATTCGAACTATCGTCAGCCAAGCAACATAATCGGCAGTGTAAAGTGAAAAATGGAAGAAAATCGAATAGCTTACCATTATAAAGTTTCTTACCAAGCAAGGAAAGTCACTTGCGACCAAAATGAATGAAAAATCATTGACTAACAGCGAATCTTGACAGGGAAAACCATGATGTACGAGTTGCACAGTTTATTTAAACAGAGAAGAAGATGACTCGAGGCCTGGTAAGAGCATCGAGTTAACCACGACACGTTATTGAAAAAATTTTCCTCCACAATGTTAGAATAAAGAAGAAATAACTCGTTAACTCGTAGAAATGCTTGGAGTATGCGATACAACCATTTCAAAAATCCTACACGATCATGTTTGTATGACTAAGGTCAGCGCAAGGTGGGTACCATGACAGCGTGTTTTGAGTCGAATTTTTACTGGAGCTGAAATTTGGAATCATCATTTTGAAGCTGAGCCGGATCAAGACTCTATTCAGTGGCATCGAAACGACACAGCTCCTCCCAATAAATAGAAGGTGTCACAGTCAGCTCGGAAACTCAAGGCAATGTTCTTCTGGGACTCGAATATTATTGTTTGATTACAAAAATAAAGGTGCTTCATAACTGGGAAGTACTACGGTCTAATATCAGAGCAAATACCAGGTGTGTTTGTTGAAGTGTGCCGGTTTTACTAGTAGATGTCGCTAACAATATGTATAAATTTCTATGATTTGGCATGTATGTATTTTTTTTTCTACTGACATTAACCTACAAAAATGCGCAAGTCACATTCCGCCAAAATAATAGCGTCATATTTGTTTACCTCAGTAAATATGTCGAGTTTCGTTCCAAGTAAATCGCATTTGCGGCATTCATTGCTTATCTTATTTCATCAAAAGAAAAAAGCAGCTGAAGCTCATCGGTTGCTAGTATAAACTTATGGTGCACATGCTCCAGTGATTAGAACATGTGAGACATGGTTTCGTCAATTTAAAAGTGGTGATTTCGATTTGACAGACAATGAACATCCTGGTGCAGCGAAAAAGTTCGAAGACGAGGAATTGCAGGCGTTATTGGATGTTGATCCAACCCAATCGCAACAAAAATTGGCAGAAACACTACATGTGACTCGAGGAGCAATTTGCCAACGTTTAAAAGCCATTCGAAAGATCCAGAAGTATGGAAAATGGGTGCCACACCAGCTGAACGATCGACAAATGGAAAATCGAAAAACCGTTTGTGAAATGCTGCTTCAACGATTCGAAAGGAAATCTTTTCTGCATCGAATTGTCACGGGGGACGAAAAATGGATTTATTTTGAGAACCCGAAGCGAAAAAAATCATGGCTTTCCCCTGGTGAAGCTGGCCCATCGACTGCAAGGCCAAATCGCTTTGGCCGTGAGACAATGCTCTGTGTTTGGTGGGACCAGTGTGGTGTGGTGTACTACGAGTTGTTAAAACCTGGTGAAACGGTGAACACGGATCGCTACCGACAACAGATGATCAATTTGAAACATGCGTTGATCGAAAAACGGTCGGAATGGGCCCGAAGACATGGCAAAGTTATCTTGCAACATGACAACGCGCCGTCGTATACCGCTAAACTGGTGAAAGACACATTAAAAACGCTTAATTGGGAAATATTATCGCACCCGCCGTACTCTCCAGACCTCGCCCCGTCCGACTATCACCTTTTCGCATCGATGGGACACTCCCTTGCAGAGCAGTGCTTCGCTAATTTTGAAGAAGTCGGAAAATGGCTGGTCGAATGGTTTGCCTCGAAAGAGAAAAAGTTTTTTTGGAATGGTATCCATAATTTGCCTGAGAGATGGGCGAAATGTGTAGAAACCAAAGGTCAATACTTTTAATAAAAAATTTTGAGATTCCTCTGAAAATTAAGTGTTTTCTTTATCGAAAAACCGGAAAATTTCAACTAACACACCTGGTACAAGCAGAAATTTAAGAAAAAGATGTGAAAAATTAAAGAAAGGTGTCGAAAATCCCGCCCGTCGACAATAGCCGCATTGCGTTGGCTGCACAGCATAAGGTGGGCTTAGATATTTTGAATCACTCTCCGCATAGCTCAGATCTGGCCCAGAGTGTTTACTACCTGTTTCCAAAAATGAAAAAGGAGTTGAGGAACAATTGATCACCAATGATGATAAAGAAAAATCGTTCCTTGTTTTAGCGTAGAAACAACTGAATTGAAAGATCTGGAAAAATATATTGAATATTGCTGACAAGAACTTCACTAATTCGATTGGGGAGAAAATCGTAAAGTATTGCATGTATTCTGATGTAATCATTGACGAAAGAAGTTTTATACCCGTGATCAATTCCTCTGTAGTGCAATGTATATTTGTCATATATGGGCAGTCTGCTTCGGTTAACGACTAAAAACCATTCGTAGGTCTAGTATTGATGGGAGTACAAAATTTTCAAATATTGCAGGCAGAAACCAAGGAAATAAATTAAATTCCTTAACTTTTAAAAATATTTTTCTAGTGCCCTATGTAAAACACAAAAACAAACTTAACACCCAACCCCAGCTGGTTCAAATAACTACACTATTTTACTGCAAAGTTCCAGGCACAGAAAATCTGAGTATGAGCGCTGTTGTCCTTTCTTAGCCGATAACATAATTGACTGGCAAAACAATATATTTTGTTTGCTTTCCCATCACTGTCATTGTGTAGGTCATTTAGCAAAGAATTTATGGTTTTCAAAGCCTCCGCGAAATCTTCGACAAATAATGTCATTTAACGGTTTTTATTATCAAAATGCCGACATTTAACAAAAGAATAGAATAAGTTAACTTATAAAATTACATATTTACACGCACATTAACATAAAACCCAACCAAAGTATGTTAATAAAAAAGGCGAAAATATTCAAAAGAAATCAAATAATCTGCTGCTTAACAAGTGAAATGGCTGTCATGAAACTAGAAAAACAAATTGGCACATCCCCCCACCCCTGTCTGCCGCATTTCAAAAATTCACAAGCAATAAAAATGTTACCAGACCAAAAGGCTAAATGAAAAAATATAAACAACTTTAACCTCAGCAGCCACAGTAGCACTAAATTGGCTTAACAAACATGTGCAAAGGATGTGTGTCGGGAGCTGAATCAGATTGCTATCTATGCAAATAACATGCGCGCTATTTTCAATCAAAAGAGGCAACGCACATACTCGTACACACATCTATACACAGTGTGTTGCTGAGTAACCGAAAGCGTAGGCGCACACATTCACACATTTTTTACATATTGGGAAAAATTTTAAACGGTCTGCCACCGATGGCGGCACATGAAAAAAGATATGCGTATTTATAAGCATATTTGTATAAATGTGTGTGCAGTTACGCAGTCAATAACCGACAATATGTAAATATAAAGTTATCAAAGGCATATACTTGCATTGTGTATGTATATGTGTGTGTGTGTGCTCTTCGGCTAATGCTATTTAGCTCGTTGCGGTAATCGAGAATATCTAAGTATGTCCTCGCATGTGGAAGGAGCACCAAAGCCAACAAGGCCAAAAATAACACGCTCTGCTAGGGCAAGGGACTAAAAATAAAGGCTGAAAAAGGTTAGATTAACGGATGATGGTGAAAAATGAGAAGATTAGAAAATGGGACAGTAATGGATGAAAGCATTATAATGTCAACTGAATATTTAATTAAATCAAGTTGCTAAAAAAGGGATTACAATAATTGAATTAAAATAAAGTAAATTAAATTAAAATAAAATAAACTAAAATAAAATAAAATTAAATTAAAAAAAAAAAACAAACAAAAAAATAACAATATAAAATGAAATAAAATAAAATAAAATAAGATAAAATAAAATAAAATAAAATAAAATAAAATAAAATAAAATAAAATAAAATAAAATAAAATAAAATAATATAAAATAAAATAAAATAAAATAAAATAAAATAAAATAAAATAAAATAAAATAAAATAAAATAAAATAAAATAAAATAAAATAAAATAAAATTAATAAAAATAAAACTAAATTAAATTAAATAATATAAAATAAAGTAAAATAAACTAAAATTAAATTAAATAATGTATAAAAGTAAAAAAAAATAAAATAAAATACAAAACAATAAATTAAATTAAATTAAGATAAATTAAATTAAATAAAACAAAAAAATATAATTAAATAAAATTAAACAATATAAAATAAAATGACACAAAAATAATTATTAAAATTAAATGAAACAAATAAAGTTAATAAAATAAAAACTATTTAAAAGCGGAATAAACAAATAAAACGAATAAAAGATAACAAAAAAGGGGTAAAATTAATTAACCTAAAATCAAATTAAATAAAATAAAATAAAAATATGATAAAATAAAATAGACTAAAAGAAAATTAAATTAAATTATATTAAATAAAACAAAACATAAAATAAAATAAAATAAAATAAAATGAAATAAAATAAAATTAAATAAAATAAATTAACATAAAATAAATAAATAAAATCAAATAAAATAAAATATAGTGAAATGGAAAAAAGATGACAAAATTTATTTAAATTAAGTAATATTAAATTAAATAAGAGCATCTGAAACAAAATGAAACAGATTTTAAGAAAATTAATTCAAATAGTAAAATTAAACAAAATAAATCAGAAGAAAATAAAATAAGTTATAATAAAAACTAAACTAAATATAAAATAGAACAATCTAAATTTAAAAAATAGTTAAAATAAAATAAAAAATAAAAAATTAATATCAAGTGAAATAAAATAAAGTAGAAAAAATAAAAAATTGTGTGAAAATAGTGAAATAAAGAAAAAAAATATAAAAATTAAATTAAATATTTAAAATATGATAAAGTAAAATAAAGCGAAAACAAATTTCGTAAAATATAATAATTTTAAATGAAATAAACGAAGAATAAAAACAAATTAAATAAAGTTAAGTTAAATGAAATAAAATAAAATTAAATGAAGTTAAGTTAAATGAAATGAAATAAAATTAAATTGAATTAAATTTCTAAAAGTAAAATAAAAATTTATTTAATAAAACTAAATTCACTTAAGTACAAAAAGTATTTTAAAAAATTCGGTAAAATATTTAATTAAAGAAAAAATAATAATATCTGATATCTTATGATATGCGGCAGGCAATATTTATGCAATTAATTAGTTTATCAGCACTTTTTAGCTCTTTAAAATTATTTTTTAGGAGTTGTTGGGAAATTTATTTGTAAATTAATTTTTTCTATTATTTTTTTTTTATATATATCCTTTTAAGTATTTCTTCTTAAGGCTGTCATATTTGTTAAAATATCCACATTAAGTGACAATTTCATTTCAATGCTGACTATCAAAACAAAACTAAAGAAAACATTCCCAAAAAAAGTCAATATGAGTAGCATTTACGCAAAAAACCGTCAGTATATTTTCAATGCGTACATATTTACATACATACGTGTATATGCACACATAGGTATGTACCTACATATGCATATAAATAAAATGCTATGAGGAAACTTCTAATATAAACAATAACAAAGAGTGTAGCAAATAAAAGGCAGCAACAACAAAAATTTCAAAAGAATTGAATATCAATGAACTTAACCGGAAAAAACAAAAAACGCCGAAATACATCTGTTGATTTTTCCGAGTTTATTTAGTTACAATTTAGCTGATTGCCTTCCCACACCCGCCAACAGAACTACCGAAATAGACGACCGCAGGAAATACAAATACACTAAGCGTAGCAGCAAATGAATAAATAAAAGTAAAATCAGTAAAACGGTGTGAAATAAATTTACGCGCGAAAAATGTAATAAATAGTTGAAGGAAAAGCGTAAAAGAGCAAAACAGAAAATGAAGAAAATAAATTTAAATAACCCAATTCGTAATAGTATTTTGTGTCCACAATTAGAGACACATCAAAATGAAGGCCATTTTTCATTCATACTTGCATATTATTTGCATACATATATATTTGTACGAGTGTAATTAGATCTAACGATGTCTTTGACGTAATTAATGGTTTAATTGGTAAACAAAAACTGTTATTTATGTGTGTTTTCAATCAATTTATTTTTGAATGAAGATTTTATTATTAACATATTTGACATAAAAGTCTTTAAAAATATTTTTCGAGCAAATTTTCTCTTCGAAAATTGCGAACTAGTGTACTTTTGATTTTAAACAAATTTTTTTCAATAAAATAATTAATATAGAAATTGATAATTTACCACATAATACATAATATTTTTTGGAATTGTTCAATACAAAATAATCTCAAAGTAGTTATAACCCAATTTCTTCTTAGTGCCGAAACTGACGTAAATTTACTGATTTCAAAATGTTCCTGAACTAATTTTGAAAAGTTCTGAAGGTCTTTTATATTAATTAATACTAACCCAACCAAGGTGATGCGTATGAACCCATTTCTGTACTTGCTCACAGTTCTTCGCTTTGTCCTAAACTAAATTTAACGAACTAGCTTCTAGTCTCAAAGCGGTTGCCAAACATTATATATCAAAACCCATTTCCAAATTATTTCGGAATTAGTTCTAAAACAATATAAATTTTTTCTCAAAATTGTACTGAAGTAGTGCCAAGATCACCGAATGACTAGATAGACTCACAGTTCTATACAAGCTAGTACTAAGCAAGTAATTATTTTTTTTTTATTTTATTACTCCAAACAAGCACTAAACTAGTCTGAAAGTAGTACTAAACCAGCAACTAGAAACATGTACATAACTGAAATTATTTCTACGTATTTCTCAAACTTCACTCAATGGACTCAAACTAGCTCCAAACCAGTTTCAAACTAGTTACAGAGTAATGCTTAACTTCTTGCAAAATAGTCCCCTTGTAATAATTTAACAATTTCATGGTAGATGCTGTTTAATAAATGCATGCAATATCAAGTTGATTTGCTATAAACCTTAAACATGCGATTTTCAAATTCCCCACTTAACGGTACTTATAAAAGTGGAAACCTTGACAGCATCAACACTAACCCTCCCAACGTATCAAATGCAGCTCAGTAAACTTGCAGAGAAATCAAAGATGTCTAAAGGCTTATTTCTAAGTTTCAGATGCATTCACAAGTCTGTAGATATAGACACTCGTGCACATACCTACATACATACATATCTATGTATGCACCACGTGCGGATGTAGTTGCAAAGAAATATGACACCTCTGAGAGCTTCATTTCCACAGCATCCTTAACTACATTGCCGACTGCATTTTATTCTCCCCCACTCGAGTTGACTTTTATGCCATAAAAAAGAGAGAGAGAGAGGATAGTGTATATATGTTTGTGTGTGTGTATGTGTTTGTAATGAAGGTGTGGATAATATGTGCTTGACCAATTTCTAAAATATGACATTCTTCACTCGCTTTTCACCTCGTTCCCAATGCAACTGCACATACATTCACGCATGATATGTGTGTCTGTACATACATATTTATATAATATAGTCGTAAGTCTGTTTGTGACTATCTCATAATAAGCTTGTCTGTTTCTTCAACCGTTTTCTTACACTTGTCGCTTGTAGCCACTTCAACTGACGATTTTTTCAAAGAAAAAAAATTTAAAATAAAACAAAAAAACAGAGAAAAGAAAAGAACAAAAAATGTTGATACAAAATACGAGAGATAAATATGTGAAGAGGTAAAAATGTTTCTCATTTACCTTCTGTTCTCGACGCCAGACACTCAAGACATGCAGGAATGAGCTTATTTGCTGGCGGAAATATATTTCTTATTTAGTTTTCTTCATCGTACTTTTCTTCCTCTTCTTCGTCGTACATGCTGATACCTGCTTCTGCTTGCATTGCTACTTTAGTGGCACTTGTATGCCACCTGACATGTGCATGTAGTAAACGTATGTCTAGAGATAGAGTGGCAACCCTGTAGGAAATTTCAATAAAAGCTCAAAGGCTTAAATAAAACCAAATAAACTAAAGTGAAATAAAATAAAACAAAACAAGATATACTAAAATCAAATTAAGTTAAATTAAATTAAATTAAATAAAAAAAAAATTAAAAAAAAATAATATAAAATAAAATAAAATAAAATAAAATAAAATAAAATAAAATAAAATAAAATAAAATAAAATAAAATAAAATAAAATAAAATAAAATAAAATAAAATAAAATAAAATAAAATAAAATAAAATAAAATAAAATAAAATAAAATAAAATAAAATAAAATAAAATAAAATAAAATAAAATAAAATAAAATAAAATAAAAAAAATAAAATAAAATAAAATAAAATAAAATAAAATAAAATAAAATAAAATAAAATAAAATAAAATAAAATAAAATAAAATAAAATAAAATAAAATAAAATAAAATAAAATAAAATATAATAAAATAAAATAAAATAAAATAAAATAAAATAAAATAAAATAAAATAAAATAAAATAAAATTCAATAAACTGAAAATTAAATTAAAATATAAATAAATAAAATTTAAAAAATAAAATTAAACCAAATTAAATAAAATTAAATAAAATAAATAAAAAATTATCAAAATGAAATAAAATAAAATCGAATAAAATAAAATAAATATAAATTAATTGAAATCAAATAAAACAAATAAAAATAAGAAATCAAAATAAAAAAAATTAATTAAATAAAATGAAAATATACAAAATAAAATAAAAATACAATAAAAGAAAACTAAAGTGAATTAAAATTAACAAAAAATTAATATATAAAGATAAAAATAAAAATAAATAAAGAAAAATGAAATATAAATAAATAAAATGAAATAACATAAAATAAATATGAAATAAAATAAAGTGAAAATAAATAATATAAAATAAAGTAGAATAAAGCAAAATAAATAAAAATAAAAATAATTAAAGTAAAATTAAACTAAATAACAAAGTAAAATAAAAATGAAATAAAACTATTAAAAAAATTTAAAAAATTAAAGAGAAAATAATTTAAATAAAGTAGAGTAAAATTAAATAAAAAAATTAAATTAAATTAAATAAAAAAAAATAAATAAAATAATAAGAAATAAGTTGATATGAAATAAAATAAGCAAAAAAAATCAAAATAAAATAATTAAAATGAAATTAAATTAAATTAAATAAAAATATTAAATCAAATAAGTTAAAATTAAGTAGAATAGACTAAAATAAAAAATAATAAATAAATAGGCAGTAATTAAAGACAATAAAATTAAAATAAATATATTGATAAATAACTAAAATAAACTAAAATGAAATTAGATAAAGAAAATCAAATAAAATGAAAGGACACTTAATTAATTAAAAGAAAATATGAAACATAAAAGATTTATAAAAAAACTAGAATAAAAGAAACTAAGACGAGATGAAGTAATATATACATACAAAGTTATTTATTTTATCTCACTTTCAATTTTCTTACCGAACTCTCCAATTACTTTGTATATGTATATGCCTCCTTGTCAGTGCGTTTCACTATAAAATGCAATGTTCGTACATTTTTACAGCAACAACTAACCTTTTGAATGAAACAGGTGCACAAAGCATCTGCCAGTCGAATTACAAAAACAAAACATACACACTCTCAACTACAGGCACACACACCCACATACCTACATTTAAACTTGAACAATATTCTGGTATTATTTTTATGCGGCATAAGGACACATTTATAAATTAAGACTTGACTATAGAATCTGCTACAACAAGAAGGGTCTGCCTGGTATAGAAGGTGTGGATACTGTGTGGAGAAAAAGTAGAAATAAAAATATTACAAAAAAAAAGAATACATGAAATAAAAACAGAAGGACGCTTATGAGCTGGGAAACTCATAATGGTGTTTGCTCTGGCAGATATTATTGCAATGCAAAGTTATTTACAATTTGCTCACACAAACTACATATTTATACGCACAAGCAGACGTTCATATATACGACTACACAGTCGTAATAAAGTGAAAAAGTGAAAGAGGCGAATGCTGTTTATAATGACGATAATAAAATGTTATTATGATAACATGGACAAATCAATTTTTTTGAAATTACGTGCTATGTATACCATATATATATAAATGTGTGTAAGAGGAGTAAATTTGTATTATGAACGATTTTTTAAAATATAATAAAAATAGTCAATTTAAATAAGGAAAGGTTTTCCCATATCAAATGTCGTTAAATGAAAAATAAAAAAACCAGCACTAGTCTTAGAACTAATTTCAAAAAAATATCTAACTTCCTTTAAACCAAGTACAAAGTATCACCTGCTGGCAAGAGTGATTCTGCGTTGGATTTCAAGTTCCAGTTCATCCAGGTGAGGAAAATTTTTGAATGACATTCCAGAAACGATGCTTTTGCATATGGTCCAAGCAGCTCACGACTTTCAATCGTAGACCAAGAATTTCTTGGGTAGCCGACAATATCAGTTCAAAAGTGGGCTCAAGCGCGAACTATACCTATACTAAAATTTCATGATTATTTAAGAAAATCGTAACTTCATAATGATAACTGTATTCCAAATTATATGCAAATGTTTGCTTAAATATCCTTTATATTTATAAGTTCATCGCTACAAGTCATAATAGGATAATTATAGAATTTTTTATTTAAAAGAATATCTACAGTAGGACAGTGCGTATACGTAACCGGAATTATATTGCTTGCGAAATTTAATTTAACATTATCATATATATGCACAAAAATACAGAATTCACTTAGAACCAATAGAGCCCATTTGAAATATTTACTAAGGCCGGGGAAAAATATTTTAATTGCAAAAAGTAGGAAAAATACTTGTAATTACATACAAATGCGAACGAAATGGTTTAAGGGGTTACATACGTCCAGCAGCACCAAAAATGCGCAAAAACAAAAACTGTTTTCAGAAGGGATAACAATAGAAATAAATATAAAGAAATTTTATACAATGTTTATTGGTACTTAAAGTTTATAAAAAAATGTATTTTAATTTTTCTTTACAAAAATTAGTACATAAAATATCACGTGACCCAAAGTACAATGAAAAAAAGTTGCTCCACGGTCTGCATCATTTATCCTTGGAATGTTGATGGATCTGTAAAAATGAAAAAAATTCTGTCGAGCCAAATTTTTTAATTTCGAAAAATTTTCCAATTTACAGAATTTAGAAAAAAAGTATGCGTTTTACGTCATAAATGTCACACTTTAATTATGTTCATAAAATTTTTTAATAAAAATATCGAAAATACGGCTCGACAGACTATATAGAAAATATTTTCGATTATTTTAAAAAAAATCGTATCAAAAAATGTTAAAAACTGTATGAATTATCATGCAGACCGTGCCGGGAAAAGTAGTTTCGAGAAAAACGCGTTTAAACTTTCATGTGCATTTCGCTCGAGAGAGCTACCTGTGTGCATTAAACTCTCGTCGGGCGGTCTGATTTTCTACCATAACTTTGTATCTATGGGGAATTTTTACAATCGACTTTCACAGAAATACGCCTAAAACTATAAAGAATAATAACCTATAAAAAAAATCGATTTTTTGAAAATTCTGGACGTATGTAACCCCTTAAAATTAATATTTCTACTAAAATAAAGAACAATTTGCCTACCAACAAACATTCTACTGTACATTAAATGTGCATATATATCTGCATATATTTTTTTATGTACATGACCAACAGTCATTTTGTACATTTATTTTGAGTTGCGCTGAAAAGAGCTTCATTTTCTGAACCTTTAAATATTCAACAGCGCTTATGCCCATCTATATTTGTATACATAGATATACATATATACGCGCACCTGCATATTTGCACACACCCACAAGCACATACCAACATAGCATACAGAGTGTAAATAATAAACCACTCAATGCAAGGATATTTGCGCGCAATTTCCACTGAAAGCAAACACTTTGCACAGCTGCAGCAGACAAATACACCAACAGCGACGCGCACGTCGACGCTGACACGCCTAGACGAGACTAGAGTGTGTCACCGTGATTTTTCATAATTCCTTCACACCTAACACTTTTTTTCTCACCCCGTCGCCAGTTGCTCGCCACACCTCCCCACCGCCGAATCTATCTTCCACGCTTTCATTCTTTATTTTTCCTGAGCGTCGACCTTCACCGCCATTACAGCGGTACGGCCGAATGTACTTTGGTATGCAAGGCAAATAGCGAGTAGCGAAAATAAATGGCCTGCCATGCGGTCAGTGCAATGTATGTATGTATGTTTGCCATGGAATTTTAGGCAAATTGGTGTAAGAAATGTTGAAAGAAATAAAAAAAATATATATTTGGAAGAAAAATAGGCATAACTACAACTACACAATTCATAGCATTTTTATTGTAGTTGCAGCGCTACTCATAATTTTATTAACTATCTTATGCCTTCTAGTGGTGTGTTTTGTATCTGGCAAAAAAAAAAAAAAATATTTAGAAAAATGTTTGAAATCTGCTGGTAAGTTGCCAATCGACAGGCGAATTACCAGCGAGAGCCATCAGCAGGGTATCTTGCACTAATCACTCATATACACACAAACCTGTAGAAACGGCCGCTCGAGTCATATCTGGCAATGTCGGCCGTGGTCTAATGCAGACACGACGCTTAGCTGGCATGGTGATTTGTGAGTTCTCAGTTTTTAGGCTTTTGGCTTTGGCTACTGGCCAATCAGAAATAATGCCTCACAGCCGTGTCTTTGTCTATAGTCGCCGGGCATTATGACTGCTGCTCATTTTTCTGCATTCCTTTAATTTTTTTCTTCTTTTATTTCGCTTTGCATTGTCACTTTTCGCCAATTCCAACAAGCTGTGACAGTTTAATACTTGCTTTGCTGCAGCAGCATTTGAAAATCGCTGTCATTTGAAATTTTTAATTTTCACCCATTTATTCGACTAATGAGCTGACCACACAACTATGTGCCGTTTCCCAAATGATTATAAAAAATTTAAAAAAGGAGTTACTAAGTGAGGTCCAGTAATGTTGAAACCATAAAATAGAAAACTGTATAGAGCTTGAGCCTAGAGTAGAGATTTAATGTATCTTCGACATTATTCCCGAAGCCTTCCTTTTTGAGGTAAAGCAAAAAATATCCATTTCAGCGTTTAAACGCTAATTCCGCGGATCTTCAGTGGTTCATCTCAGCTTAACCACTTAGACATTCAAGCAGCGGATTCAACACAATATTCTTTAGCCGACCTCCTACTTCAATTTGGGCTTGATGTTTTTTCTAATCCTTTGGCGCCTTGACCGT
>JAWMAG010000001.1:22500-32500 GCA_037013455.1 Ceratitis rosa | reverse complement strand
TTTTAGACTCAAAAGCGTTGAGGTTAAGTAATATAAACTTTGGGGAATTACTGTGAAAAAATGCCTATGCATGGCAAGTGTGAAGAGAAGAGCGCCGGCAGTTAGCTACAACTACAAACTCACTCTCTTGGCTTGCGTACGACGTCAAATTGATGAACTACAAGAAAAGTTGCCTGCTGAAGACAGGCCGTTTTTAAGCAAACACAAGTGAAAGAGAAATTTGTGTAGAAATACTCATATATATACATATGTATATCGTATATGAAAGCCTATGTACATGTAAGAGGCCACTCATAAATGTGTAACGCCGGAAGTACCTATGCGTAATCAGGACGGTCTGACTAGTACAACTGGGTCATCTTGGTAAATATTTTCTCTCTTAGTAAAGTTATTTATTTTGCCGTTTTTATTTTATGTTTTTATATTATTTTTTGTTTGTTATATAGAAGAAAAGCCTACAATTTACTCAACCTTGAGCCAGAAAAACGGTCAATTTGGAAAATTTTAGAGAAATATACCAATACATATATGCGCACATATATGAGAGCACACACACGTAAAAGTTGGAAAGAAATATTTAACAAAGCGTTGTCTTGCAAATATTGGTTTTAAATGCCGTCAGCTGAAAACTATATATAAAGTAAGTAAAATTTTCAGTGGATCTACTACTAAAGCACTAGCAGGCCTAACAGGAATATCAATCCACCCAACAAGAGAAAAGACTAGTGGTGAAATCACTGAGAAATTTCAAAAAATTAGATGAGAAAGCCAGAAAATCCAGTCAAAAAAGAGAGAAAAAAATAGATGTTGATGACATAACCCACTTAGCCACAGGATAGTTCAGGGTAGTAGGCACAGGTTCAATTAAACTCAGAAAAAATTATTTAGTTGTATTTTTTTAAAGGCTTTTAATACCTCTACTTCTTCTCCTCAACTTGGACTCGTGAATATATGCGACAATTTTTTCCCTTTAAGCGGTTGATAACACGAAAATAAGTCAAGTCCTTCTTCACCTGTGGAGGTC
This sequence comes from Ceratitis rosa, assembly GCA_037013455.1. NCBI lineage: Eukaryota > Metazoa > Arthropoda > Insecta > Diptera > Tephritidae > Ceratitis > Ceratitis rosa. Next base: position 31,476 of record JAWMAG010000001.1, on the reverse strand, counting down.
TTCTCGTGCCTATACTTCCACCAACGGGTACTATTATTTTTATTCGCTGAACTAAGTCAAAGTCATCGTATACCTACATACAGCCAAGCTGTGTAGAAATCTTCCACAAAAATTTTATCCCAAAAACTCACAATGACGACTGATCGGACGTTGTCATCGAGCTTTAATCTGCTACGCAATATATGTAATTGACGCTTTGTAACTCCTAAAGTGATTTTCGGCTGAGCTACTTCCCCAATTTGTGGTGCACATCTTGATGTTTTCCCAACAAATCGATTTACCCAAGAGATCTCAAAATAGAGTTTATTCTATTATCCGAACCAGGACTCAAACCATGGTCATCTGAATATTGGTGCGTAATTCTAACCACTGTTGAACCTACTATCTATATTTGATATGAAGAATACTAATTCAACGATAATTGGTACAAAATAGCTCAACCGATCATCCGTTTTCTCCCACCGTCATGCAATCGCTATACGAACTCCGGCTGTTGAAATTATTTGTAAGTAGCCAAACTTTTTAATATTATTTTCGAACATTTCCTGTCAACCTCTCTATTTTACTTAAGAGTTCAGCTTTAATCCTTATTATTCGTTTGGATAAAGAGCGGAAGGCTCTTTAGTTAATAATACATTAAATGCATATACTCTTTCATATAAAAATATATTATTAGCCCCTTTTTGGTTACCCCAAATTTTAAACACTTTTACTGCGAAATGTTTTGAAACAAAGTTGACGAATGAGGCCAACAACACATTCAGGATGTACTGAAATGAGCACACATATATACAAACATACACTTGTACCCTACATATACAATATATATACAAAAATTACTTTTATGTATTATATTTCACAGAAAATACCCAAAAGTACGAGAAAACCATACAATAAAAGCATTCGAAAAGGGATTAAAGTCGACTGAATGCCTGGAATGCTTTGAAAACAAAGGGAAAGTAATACAATAAAAGCAAAAACAGAAAAATAAAATATGATATGTTGTATGATTACTTGGAATCGTAAGTAAAAGTGTGAGAGTGTGGGAAAAGCCAGAATTAAATGTGAAATTCACTATAAAAGCCAAGAAATGAAATCACGATATTAAAAAAGTTAAAAAGTGGATTGCAGAAAAAATTTTGCAGCATTGAAAAAAATTGCTTAGCAACAAAATTTCACTAACTATAATACAAGAGGAATGAGAAAAGAAAAAAAAGAGAGAATAAGGCATAGAAGAAGCAGGGGAATAAAAATGTTGGCAGTCAAAGTGCAAAAAAAAACTTTTTTTATTTTTTTTTAATTTTTTTATTATTATTTTTTTTTTTTGCATTTCTTAGTCTTTTTATATTCTCATATTCAATTCTATTCACTTAAATAGAAATTTCGGCTTTCCTTTAAGCAATCCAACAGCAACTTCTTAGTTGGAATTCCCGCAAAAAGTTTTACCGCTGTGCACTCGTGCGTGTATAAATAAAATTTAAGATTTACATTGAAGATGCACAAGCCGCCGCAATTCGTTTGCACTTTAGTGTGAATAAAGTTTTTTTTTCAAAGATTTTCGCTCTACTCTAACAACTAGTAAGTAAAGCTAAAACGAATTCTGCACTGAAGTGATTTTTTTGCTTGTTTTCTAGTTTTTTTTTTTTGCATTTTCCTATTTTCTTTTTTATTTTATTTTTTTCTTTGTTGTTGTTGTAAATAAATTTCCAACTTAGCTGAACAGCATTTAGCTTTTAAGATATACGATTTCAGGTATTTATTGGCTTTACAGCTGAACAAATCAAGTATGAAAACGAGATATGTGAAAGCAAGAGCGCATACGCTGCGTATGAGTAACATTTGTTGAACGAGTTTGTTGGTACTACATATATTATATTACAGTTGGTTGTCAACAATTTAATTAATAGATACGCAAATAAGTCACGCTGAAAACTTAAACTGGAAACAGAGAATGCTGTGGTCGTAAAAAATTTGCGAATAAATTAAAACTCTTATAAATGCTCTCAAATACTAGAATGAGCAAATGAAGATTTTCAAAAATTCATTTAAAATTCAAATAAACATGTGCACGTACATCCATCAATTAAAGCTCCAAAATATACTTAGGATAACAACAAATTTTTAATATTAGTTTTGAAAAATTATATAAAGTAATTCAAACATTTTTTAATTATTTTATTCTTAAAAAATTCATAATAATAATGCCAGTACTTGTTTAACTATTCTTTAAACGTAAAAAACTTAGATTAATATTAATTTTTCGTCCAATGACAGATGCTTTAACCAAAATAAGTGTTCTACATAAAAGAAAATATCACAATTCTCATTTTGCTCACACAAAAACATTTCTTTAACATGACAAAAACCTGCCGCAGGGCTGTCTGGCACGCGACACATTTCAAAATACTAATTTATTTGAAATAAGAACAAGATGAAGTGCAAATATAGTAAATAAAATATATTTATTTTCCGACATCGTCAAAAGTAAAGGTAAGAAAAATTTGTTTTAAAAGCTATAAAAATGCTAACTTCTGCTAGGTGAACTCAAAATTTTGCTAAAACGCTGCATAACTAGTGATCAAATAACAAGCAACTACTAGTGAACTTGTTACGAACCAGTAACCTAATAACTATTTCGAAGCTAGTACTGAACTCATTAAGAAATTGATGTCAAATATATTCTTTGTATATCTGAAGACAGCTGGTAGCTTAAAATAATCTCTTTCTTATGTGAGAAATTCTATTTTTACAATAAAATTCTTAAAAATTGTTAAATTTGTTTTTTTTTCAAAGTGGGTTTTACCAAAGAACTTTTTGCTTCAAAAATTGTTAGCAAATTAAATAAATATTCAATGCTTCTCTACCATTATAATTAAAAGTATCCACATATGTATGTATGTGTATTAGTTTCCGCATGTCAATCGAGGGAAATTAATACTGAAAAAAGAAACTCAAACAAAATGAAATAAAGAAATAAAAAGAACTAAAACTAGAAGCTCAAGAGAAAGTAGCGATGAAATAAGAATGAATGACGCCGGAAGTGAAATAAGACAATGCTAGAGGAGAGCGACTGGGAAGGAGTGTGTAGTACGAGGAGGAAGTGGCAAGTAACTGGATGTAACTGTGTTTTGTTGATAAAATAATACATATATACATACCGACATACATACATACATATGTAACACTCGAAATAAAAGTGCCACTAGAAACCAGTTAAATGGCGAATGATAGACGCACACCCATATACACATACACATACACATACACCCAAAGCAACAATCACCGGGTGCAGAACAAAAGCCTGAACGTACGAGCGTACAGATTTGTGCCGCAGGACAGTGAAATGAGCAAATAGTAGGCAGAGCAACGTGGCAGAGCAAGCAAGAAGGGAAAACGTATTTTAAGCACAGACTATACAATGACTTACAACGACAGCAACAACAACACCATATACACGAATATACACGTACTCATTGGTAGAGGAAATGAAGAAAAGCTGGAAGTCTGCGTATTTTAAAGGCGCAAAAGCGAAGGAAGTAAAAGGAGTACAACAACAGTAAATACTGACAATACTTAGGCGAGTGTTTGTAAGTGTGTTTCTATGCATGAGAATGTATGCGTGTGTGCGACTCAACAGGTGCAATCGATACAATAATACGCCAGCAGTAGTAGTAAATGCTAGTAGAGTAGTTATGTATACGTATATGTATGTGTGTCACACGTTGCTGAGTGGCACGTCGACAAGCAATGGCTTACAAACAACACTTCTCCCTGGGCTTTTTTATAGTTTATTGTTTTATTCTTACTTCGTTTTGTTTCAGTTTAAATATTACTCATTTTTTGCACTTTTTCAGCAAAATTGTTTGCCATGCAATGTGCGTTTGGGTGTGTATGCTTTTGAACGGTGAAAAATATATTGAAACTATTTTCAACACTTTTATAATGTAAAGCTTTATGTTTGCACCAGATAACAGTACGCGAATAAAATTATGTTTACAAATTTATCCACATACTGTATGCATAATGTACATATGTATGTAAATATAACAATTTATGTGCATATATGCAAAAATAAATAAAAAATAATTTTATTAAAAGTTTAAGTTTTGCTTCAATTTTTGTCTTGCCATATTTTATGGTAAGCAATACTTTATGCCTTAAAATATTTTATGGCAATTACAAAATCTCATGTACATACAAAAAAAAAATTACAAATTTATCTTGGAAGAAATTTGAGAATAACAACAAATTTTGCCCTGCAATTTTTTATGGTAAGCAATAGTTTATGTCTTAAAATATTTTATGGCAATTACAAAAACTTATGTACATTCAAATGTAATTGATATTTGTAGCAGCTCAAGATTAGCGTAAATTTTTGTCTTGCAATGTTTTACAGTAAGCAATAATTTATGTCTTGAAATATTTTATGGCATTTACAAAATCTTATATACATACGAAAATATATAAAATCTAATATTGGTTGCAATATAAGGCTACTATCAATTTTTGCTTCGCTATAATTTATGGCGAGCAATAATTTCTGTCTTAAAATATTTTATGGCAAAAGCAAAATCTTATATTTGAAAATTTATAATTTTTCGTTTTTTGATATATTTCTTTTTAATATATAATTTTTTTTATTTTCTTTAAACTTTTAATGCTTTCCAACACGTGTCAAGAAGGCAAAGTTATAATGACTTGAGTTCTTAACCGCAAAAAGTGAAAACTTCTTGAAATTGCTTATCTGTTTGTTAAAATGTTTATAAGCACACACATACCGAGTGATAATATTTGCATAGCGATATATAGAAAGAATTTTAAAAACACATATGCACTAGCATAAATGTGTCAGTCGCAGAATCCAGAATCTCTTCAAACCTTTCGCACTTGCCTGCGGCTGTATATCAAGCAAGCTGAGCTGTCCAGCGTCACAAGTCATACACATATGGCTGTGTATGAACTTTCATGCTGTTTTCAAATTCTGAGACTTGAGAACTTCACTTAATGTATTTACGTGTATGTACTGCAAGTTGTGTCGACAGCCAAATTCAATTACTCCCTTTGCCGCGCCTGCTGACTGTCGGCTGTTGAGTAAAGAATTGTAAGCGTTGATTTATCACTTGATGCGTGGAAATTTCCAGCCAAAATCACACACACACATATGCGAGCACTGCACTCTGACGAGCTGCTTAAGTATTTATGCATAAAGTTGTGGAAAAACTTTAGGCTCGAAGGCAGTTATTTTTCTCAACTAGATAAGAGAGAGAAAACGATGATGGTAAAATGGTAAAAGGCAAATAAGAATCTTATATACAAAGTACGGGAAAGGGCTTACGGGAAAGTCATTAAGCATTAATATTATTCTCATATCACTACCGCTGAAGCGAATTTCGGCCGAGCTTCTCCTCCAATTTGTGGTTTGGCGTCGTGATATTTTCCCAAAAAATAGAGGGGCCTATAGTTTGTACTAAGCATCTTCCGAACAGCCTTTATATCATGTCTGAAATACATCACTGCCGAGTTGCAATCGAAATTAGAAAATTTAACTTAATTTTTTATTTAAATTAATTTACTATATTTCGTGGAAGTTGGTCGCACCAGGACTTGCCCCTGGGCCTTCCGAATAGCAGTACACAATGCTAACCGCTCGACTACTGCAGCCGTCGCTCTCATAGAGCTCTCTTTTTTACTGCTTTGAAACAAAGTAAACATTTTATTTTGGCAAAGAATTTTTTATAAATTAAAAAAAAATTAGAAAAATACAATTTCTAATAAAAAGTTAACAATCGTTGTGCAAATGTATCAAAAACTTACCTTCTATATTCGCGAAAGCCAAAAGCCCCTTATCTTTAGAAGAAACAGCTCCTTTTTTTACTGCGATCAGCTCCCCGGCGCAACACAAGTCTTTCAGTGGTTTTTTTTTATTTGTACTCACTGCACTTATATGACCACAAAAACATTAACCAAACACGCACTCAAATTGAGTCAAGTTGGCCGTAGGCGTAATGTTGAAAAGAGTCATGTTTTTACAGGCGACACCAACACTAACGTAATTGATGGCAGAGCAGAGTAAAAAGTGGCACTACACAGAACCTTTGACCAACACCAAATGCTATTAAAATCATTTACAAATTAACAAGCACCTGCAAAACATGTGGCCTGCTCATAGAAAGCACCCGCGCGCGCGTGCCTGTGATGGGGACACCATGGCGTATGAGTGTTGCACGTGTACTTTTATGTCACACTATGAAGTGGCTGCTGACACTCTGTCCTCCACACCGTATTTAATTGCATTTACTTAACTGATCGGCTGATTGTGGATGTCACACATGAATGTGTGTGTGTGTGTGTACCGTTATATGACAGTTGACACGCGATGTCCAAATATAGCCAAGCTGCAGTTACACACCAATCACAACTGCCTCCATGTTGGCAATGACGGAAGTGAGACTCGCCACTCAAATTTCCCTTCTAATCTATAATCGATTTATGTTCACTGATCAACACACACACACTCACATATATGTATATATATGCATGTATATACGCACACACGCCAACGAGCTCAAGTCATCAATGTCCGGTACGTAGCCTTTGTATATGTCGCAAGTTGATTTGTGTTGACCGGTCACGACTCTCTATTGGAATGCACTTTACGCTGTGTACCGCACTGAAGCAACGGGGGTGAACTTCAAATTTTGTGGCTACATTCGTTGATGGCCGACTAACGGTATATGACATTTGGCATTTTGTGAATTTGTGGGATTTACGGTTTTTGGTTTTAGTTCATACTAATTTCGAAACGAGCTAACTCACTCACACGCTCACTGGTGACGCACTGAAGCTTCACATCTAATGACATTCGTCGGTTGACTAATTTGCATATTTGATTCGGCAGGGTTTTGCCATTGAGTGAAATTATGGCTAGATATTTTGCTGTTAGTTTGGAGGTGTTGAAAAAATAAACGATTTTTTTTTTGTTTAAAAAAATTTTTTTGCCCGCACTTTTTGCGAACTTTAAAGCTTAGTATTTATTATAAATATTTTAAATATATTTTTATAATTTTTTTTTACTATATTTTAACTTTTTATTTAGTTTTATCTTTTTAAAACATTCTTAACTTTTTTTTTGTTTTTTTTTTTTGCTTAATTATTTTTCAACTTTCAAAATTTTCTTAATAAAAAATTCTTATTTAATGCCAACACAGCTGCTCTAGTTCAAAATGAGCACTAATATTTAATCTATTTTTTTATTGCGCGTAATTATTTCTAAGCTTTCAATGAATGGTATTTATTCACTTGAATATTTTTAATTGAACAAAGCAGTTAAATTTTACTACTTTTTTGCACTTTTTACTACTTTTTCTATTCCACTCTATTATATTGCAGCTTTTAAGATTGAATTGATATTTTTATTACTTTTTTTTTGTGATCTAAATCGCATTTCGTTTTATTTTCTATTTTCGTATTATTTTCAATCTACTTTTTCCTATACATACACGTATATGAGCGTGTTTTTCGTTAATTTTGTTATTATAAATAATTAATATTAGTATATATTTAATTTATGACGTTATTTCTAAGCAACAGCATGAATTTTTTATATTTAACTAATTTTTTGCTTATTTTTAGATTTTAGTAATTTAATTCAATATTCCATTTGTTGTGATTTTATATATTCAAATTTTTATTTATTTACTTTCTGTTTTGGTAGTAGGTTTTTAGAATTGTTGTTGCAAACACACATTTAGAATTTTGTATTTCGATAATTATTATATTTTAATTTTAATAGAATTATTTTTAATTTCACATTTTTATAAACTTTTTATTGACAAAATTTTCAGCTTTTAGTAGTAAACACTTTTTAAATACTTATTTTAATTTTTTAATTCACTTTTCTATTATTTTATGTGTTTTAATCGATTTTAAAAATATTTTTGATAAATAACTTTTAAGCTGTTAATTTTTCATATAATTTATATAATAATTTTTTAATTTCACCTTTGAGTTTTTAGACAAACCAGAGCACACATTTTATTTATTCATCAAAAGCTTATTTTGCCAGCTGCATTACTTTTAATTGGCTTAAATATCAGCTTGTTTTTTTATTTATTTATTTTTTTTGCTAGAAATTTTAGCGGTTTTTTAATAAGAATAATAAATAAGAATAATACATTTATTTTATCGACTGTTAAGTTATATATAATTTATTCTTTATTTAATCCTTTGTTTTTATAATAAGTCAGCAATTTTTTTTCTGTTTAAAAAATTAATTACCGAAATTATTCAGATTTATATTTTTTATTTTTTTGTGAATTACAGCTCTTTTGTAAAAAAAAACTTGTATTTTATAAATTTGTTTAATTATCAAAACCTTAAGAATTTTGTCAATTTTTATTTAATGTGCTGATAATTTTATTTGCATAACTTTATTGAAAATTTTTTCGAACACCGCATTTTTATTTTTAGTAGAAATTTTTTGATTAGCCACCATATATTTGTAAAAAATTTTCTGTTTGATGAGTAAGCATTTTAATTAAGAACTTTTTTAAGTAATTGACATCTTTTTTCTAATTTTTATTAATTTTCTAATTTTTTATGAAACGTATATCTTCTAAATTATAGTTTTTTTTATTAAAATGTTTATAAAGTTTTACTTAAATTAAATAATTTATTAGCTTCACAATCTTGTAAATTTATAATTCTTCACAACTCCGCTCATCGTTTTAATTTTAAACAAATTTAAATGCAACTTGTTAAAAAAAATTTACTAATTTGGCAATTTTCACGAAATTAAAAAAAAATTAATACAAATAAATAAAAATTTTTATATTTAAAAATTCCATTAAAACATCTAGCGTGAAAATTTGATAACAGAAATTCAGTATAAATTCATAAATCAAAATTTTAAAACTGTAATGAAGGCTTAAATAACATTTCTTACCAAAATAAAAAATTTTTCTAATATCTTTTTCA
>JAWMAG010000001.1:0-17500 GCA_037013455.1 Ceratitis rosa | reverse complement strand
GGACTAGGAATACACTGAAAATTTAACTTAATATTTTTATTTAAATTAATTTTCTATAACTTCTGGATGTTGGTCGTACGCAATGCTAACCACTCGGTCAATAATGCGGGCAGACAATTAAGCAGTTAATTTATAAAGAAACAAAATTGTAAAAAAAATTATCAAATATTAAGCCTCATATATGGTACTATATTAATGAGAAGTATGGTGAAGAAAGCCTTTCTCTCATTATTATTTATTATTTAATTTGTTTTTTTTCAAAACACTTCATTGAGGAGAGTCATGGGTACGAATTCTGTGCCAACCAAAATCGAAAGTAATTTTTCAACAATTTCCAAATTTCTTTCAGCCCTCAGCAGTAAATTTCACGATTGCGAGAGCTCTTGACGTCCAAAGTCGACTTTGAAAAAATTTGAAGACCCTTCAATTGCAGGAAAAGTATCAAGACACACACCACAAATAGATGGAAGAGGTCGGTCGAAAATCGCTTCAGCTCCAGCTGCGACTTCAGCTTCAATTATAAAATACATTCACATACATATTTATGTATGTATAGAATGCAATCAAAATACAAAAAAAAATTATATTTGTTTTTTTTTTTGTCTTTGAGTATGCATTATGAGTTCATAAAGTTAATAAATGTGGAAGTTATTCACAAAAAAATATTTCTTTACTTTTAGACGTAAAACATTCCTCAAAATTTTCAATCCTTCAATCAGCTTTCACTACTGTTTAATGGCCACAACTTTTACGAAAATAAATTGTTTTTCACCAAGCTTTTACTCCACCAACTAAATTATCGGAAATTTTAATGAACAGGTCAATAAGCAAATTGAATTAAAACACCAAAACCTTAACTAACTATTGAGAATAGTTTAGAAAATAAAAATAAAAATAAAAATAAAAATAAAAATAAAAGTAAAAAGCTACACAAAAATAATTTCTCCACAAAAAACCCCTCATGCACGCAAAGTTGATAAAAAAAAAAATTTGAAAAGCAAAATGTAATCTTTAATGGTGATTTTATTGAACAAATTGCTGATTTTACATAAATTCACACTCATACAGCAAATTTTTACAAATATGTATATACATATATGTATATACATATGTGAGCTCGTAAATAAATTTCTCTACATATGAAAACTACTAAAGCTTGTACATATTCATACGCATGTATATGTACATACATTTGTGTATGCAAAAATTAAAAATAAATATGTACGAATATGAAAATATAAGTGAAATTCCGCCACGCTAAGTATACAAACGAGCAACAGCCTATGGAAAGTTAAGTGAAAAAGTGCTACATTTTGTAGGCATAAAACTGCTTTATGCGCTTATGTGTGTGTTAGTGTGTGTTCAAATTGCCAATGTCTGCGTTAAGTCCTGTAGGTGAGCATCCCAAACTGTGGCCTCCACACCCGAACACCCGAAGAGGCTCAGGCAAGTTTAATGCTCCAAAACCGAAATGGAGCTCGTACGGAACCGGGAGAGTAGACGTGCGATGTTGAGGATGAAATTCAGAAAATGAACTGGAGCAGCTGTGAAAGTTGGTGCGAAAATGCAGGTGAAAGAGATAGAGAAAAAAACGGGAAGGAGTTTTATGCTTTATTGCGTTTCTATGTACATACATACATATTTGTATGTCTCCAAAGAAAAAAAGAGAAATAAATTTCTATTTAATTTAAAATATACTTCTAAATGAATAAAAATACAAGTGGATTGTAGGCAAATAATAAAAATAATAAATTTTATATACACGTAGATTAACAAGTAAATTATTTGAGTTGTACATGGCGTATGCGTAACATTTCTGGAATTTATTTCATATGCGTGGGAAACGAGCTGACAACGTCTTTTCGCATATTTTGCGTTGTAAGTAAAATTAATAAATTTAATAATACAACTAAATTAATAATAAATTATATATATTTTTAAACTTCAATTAAAATTTTAATTGAATTTGTTGTTTTTTTTGAGTTCTTTGCTTAATATTTCCATATTTCACTGAACACTTTACTACTGCTTTCCGTCATATTTACGATACACCACTACACTGAAATAACAAAAAACACATGCACAACACAATATATACTTTAGCTTAAACATACATACACACGTCTTTGTGTATGTGAATAGACGCACACGTGCGCACTTAAGCTCACACACACGCACTTTTGAATTTTCTAATATTTTTTTTTTTTTGTTTTGCGCCACGTTGCGCTGCTGCGGCTTATACTACAGCTGCTTATTTTGCTTCTTCTTTCACCAAAAACCTCAGCTGGCGCAACATTTGGCAAACCGTTAATTCGTTCACAAACCAAACTGCTCGAATGCTCGTTGCGCACTGGAGTCGATGGTACCGTCAGTTGGCGCTCGGCAACGCAAATGCCGATGGTACGCCGTGCCGTGCGACTGTTCAATGCTGATATTCGGCAGCAGTGTTTCCTCTCTTCTTCTTCTTCTCACTATCTCTCAATCAGCTATTTCGCCTCTTGCGCTCTTTGCAACTCTGTCAGCTGTTGGCTCTGTTAACAGTGTTTGCTTTTTGCGTCTACACAAACAGGGTTGTTTTTGCTTTAGCTCTGTTGCTATTTGGTTTGCTGCCTGTTGCTGCTCCGGTTCCGTTTCCGACAATTTTGCTCTACATATCTGCTCTGCGACAATGGCCATCACTGTGACTGTGTTTGTGTTAGTTGTCGCTGTTGTTTGGGAAATTCGGCCATTAGGTCAGCAATGCTTATGCTGGCCGCCGACAGCGTGTGACTAAAGAGCGATTTTTAATTTATTTTTCTCATTTATTTTTTTATTTTTCTTAAGGGTGCTGCTTGTTGAAGTTGAATGTTTTAAGTACGGAACAATATTTTATTTAACTACAATGCCATAGCAGTTAACCTGGATCAGTTAACAACCGGATTTGGAGGATCTATTGCTTACTTTTCGAAGAGTTCCTGTGGGTATATTCATTTATCTTTACTTTCCATGCTAATTAATGCGAGATGTTTTGCCCTCCATACTTCCTCTTCCTCTGCATGCTTAACACCGATGAAAACTACTAGAAAGGAAGATTAAGTCCAGACTAAAAGCAGTTATAACCAGTACAGATGGCCTGTTACAGTGACTTTACGGATACATACCACAAAAATCGACACGAGAATGTCAAAAATAAATTTTAAAATGCCTTTAACAACATCCAATGGAAGTATATTGTTAAAACTTTATAAAAAAAAACTTAAAGAAAATTTCCACCTAGGTTTTATGGTAAGCTATCTCAACATATATGTTCCCAAAGCCTAAAGTTCATGTCAAGTGCAGGCCAGGCATAGACACACGGTCATGGTTTCTAGAATGTCAGTTAAAATGACATATTATGGTATATATCACTATGATGGCACCAACAGTTACACTGAAAATACACGAATTATTAGGATCGATTTGCGCGAGTCACCGAATTTATTTTATTTTAGTTTATTTTATTTTATTTTTATTTTATTTTATTTTATTTTATTTTCTTTTATTTTATTTTATTTTATTTTATTTTATTTTATTTTATTTTATTTTATTTTATTTTATTTTATTTTATTTTATTTTATTTTTTTTTTTTTTTTTTATTTTATTTTATTTTATTTTATTTTATTTTATTTTATTTTATTTTATTTTATTTTATTTTATTTTATTTTATTTTATTTTATTTTATTTTATTTTATTTTATTTTATTTTATTTTATTTTATTTTATTTTATTTTATTTTATTTTATTTTATTTTATTTTATTTTATTTTATTTTATTTTATTTTATTTTATTTTCATTTATTATTTAATTTAATTTTATTTTATTTTATTTTATTTTATTTTATTTTATTTTATTTTATTTTATTTTATTTTATTTCATTTTATTTTATTTTATTTTATTTTATTTTATTTTATTTTATTTTATTTTATTTTATTTTATTTTATTTTATTTTATTTTATTTTATTTTATTTTATTTTATTTTATTTTATTTTATTTTATTTTATTTTATTTTATTTTATTTTATTTTATTTTATTTTATTTTATTTTATTTTATTTTATTTTATTTTATTTTATTTTATTTTATTTTATTTTATTTTATTTTATTTTATTTTATTTTATTTTATTTTATTTTATTTTATTTTATTTTATTTTATTTTATTTTATTTTATTTTATTTTATTTTATTTTATTTTATTTTATTTTATTTTATTTTATTTTATTTTATTTTATTTTATTTTATTTTATTTTATTTTATTTTATTTTATTTTATTTTATTTTATTTTATTTTATTTTATTTTATTTTATTTTATTTTATTTTATTTTATTTTATTTTATTTTATTTTATTTTATTTTATTTCATTTTATTTTATTTTATTTTATTTTGTTCTATTTTATTTTATTTTATTTTATTTTATTTTATTTTATTTTATTTTATTTTATTTTATTTTATTTTATTTTATTTTATTTTATTTTATTTTATTTTATTTTATTTTATTTTATTTTATTTTATTTTATTTTATTTTATTTTATTTTATTTTATTTTATTTTATTTTATTTTATTTCATTTTATTTTATTTTATTTTATTTTGTTCTATTTTATTTTATTTTATTTTATTTTATTTATTTTATTTTATTTTATTTTATTTTATTTTATATTATTTTATTTTATTTTATTTTATTTTATTTTATTTTATTTTATTTTATTTTATTTTATTTTATTTTATTTTATTTTATTTTATTTTATTTTATTTTATTTCATTTTGTTTTATTTTATTTTATTTTATTTTATTTTATTTTATTTGATTTTATTTTATTTTATTTTATTTTATTTTATTTTATTTTATTTTATTTTATTTTATTTTATTTTATTTTATTTTATTTTATTTAATTTTATTTTATTTTATATTATTTTATTTTATTTTATTTTATTTTATTTTATTTTGTTTTATTTTATTTTATTTTATTTTATTTTATTTTATTTTTTTGTATTTTATTTTATTTTATTTTATTTTATTTTATTTTATTTTATTTTATTTTTTTTTTAGTTTATTTTATTTTAATTAATTTTATTTTATTTTTTATTTTATTTTATTTTGTTTTGTTCTATTTAATTTTTTTTATTTCAATTTTTTGTACTGAAAATTCGTTTATTTACTTTGAGCATTCGAATCACACATAGCTGCAACGCAACTCGATTGCGATAACTTTCTTTTAATTGCGTTAGACCATATTTGGTTGCAGTATAACCCACTCTTAGATACACAAATGTATGCACATACATCTCCCACGTCCCCGATGCAGCTTGTCGAAGTCAACGAGTTTTCCAATTTTCTCAACATTTGTTTACATTGCATCCCTCAAAGAAGGGTGTCAGTGTAGTGAAAAGCAACAGCAGCAGTGCCGAAAACTTTATATAATATTTTAAGTGAAATTCTCGATTTGAATAGTTTTGCATGCAATGCTTGACTAAAACATTAAACTCAGCTATATCTTTATACATACATTTATATATATATATATATGTATTTTGGTTAATGGCAATAAGCGACGATTTCGTAGTAGAAACTTTAAGTTCTCAAAAAATTTGTTTAACAATTAAAAATTCAATTTAATTTTAAAGCGTTTTGTAAAAAAAACAATATAACAAAAAAATAAAAAATTAATTATTTTAATCTAATATAATTAAAAATACACTTATATTTTTTATAGTTAGAACTTTTTAATGTTAAGCCATAAAATCTGCTTAAAAAAATACTTCTTTGAATTCCGGATAATTTTTTGTGAAAATTAAAATTATTTAAAAAAGGGTTGAAAATATAAATAGTTGATTCCTTAACTACACCTTGTTTTGTTTTGAAATTTCATGAAATCGGTTGTTTTTAAATAATGTGTGAAATTCTCTAACCAAAATTTAAAAAATTCGAGTTATGTGACTCTTGCCTAGAATTCATGGGCAATATGTACGTGTGTGACTTACAGTGTCTTCACACTCACACCCTTAAGCACAAACTAGTTGAGTAAATTTGCACTTCATATGCACTAAACTCGTAGTAACAGCTGCTGCTTAATGCCGTTATTTCATTTGCAATATGTTTGGCATTTAACTTTTCTTTTACTTCTTTCAACATAATAGTGGAATATATATGTACATACATATATGGATAATATTGCATATGTGTATGCTAAGTTTCATTTTGCCTTTGGATTTGAAATGCAAATTTTGTATGCACAAATGTCTGCTAACCCTCAAAAACAACAATAACGGTAAAAACAAAAACCACAACAAAGGCAATAAAATGCTAATTCCCTGCACTGAATCTCTAACTTTTAGTATTTCTGTTTTTTTTTTGTTTAATAAAGACAATTAATTTGCATATGCATATCACCAAATTGAAACCATGGAGTCACTTGACACGGACTAACCACCACCCATTGCTTTCATTGTCAGCCAAATAACTGTTTGTTGCTTAGACAAGCTAAATTGGTGTAGAGCAAAATGACAAGCAAAGAGTGTTGGATAAGAGTTAAATTTGATTTTTAATTTTTTTTATTTTATCTTATTAACATTGAATGTTTTCTTTTCTTTTTTGCAGTGAAAATTTTCATCACAATGCAAAATCCAATTAAATCTCTCTTAACGTGCTTCCAAATTTAGTCCAGTCATTCATTCGTCTGTCTAGATAAAACGTTTCTATTTATTATCTCGTCGCGAAAACACGAGAGCATTTAAGATACTTGGCAATTTTTATCTCTTTTTTTATCTGCATAAAGTTTAAATTTTTTAATTTATTTTTATTATATTTTCTTTCTATCGTTGGTAAATCTGTGTATGCAAGACATTTCTTTTGACATGTGAATTTCACATGTTTCTGTTTTTATGTGTATTTGCTTATATAAACGTGTACTCATATACGTGTATGTATGCGTGTAGTGCTTTGAAAAAAAGCCTGCTTTGTTTTTTAATCACCCACGCTGGTGTTTATTTAAACTTGGTAAATCATATTTTCATTTTTTCAAATATATATACAGAAGCTTAACCATGTTTTATAATAACAATAATCATCATGTTTTATAGCATATATAACAGTAAAGCAAAATAATTTTTTATGATTTTTTCTACATTATTTTGTCAAGTTATATTTTATATATATTATATTTTATTCTGCTTTATTAAAAAGGCTCGACTGTTCGTAAAAAATTATCTGCCTACTTTTGTTACCTGAGATGGTGGTAATCTCTATCTAATTAATGCATAGAAGAAAAATATACCACAGGTCTTATATCTAATACATGCTTTTCATTTTATATATTTTATTCAAAAATTAAAAACAAAATTTATGGAAATATATTATTCTCAAATGTGTAAATTTAAATGTTCAATTCTTGTTATGTAACTAAACAAATTTTTTTTACTTAAACAGATGGTAACCCTTCTCTGAATTTTTTCTTTAATTTATTTAGAGTGATATTCATATTTTCTAACTAAAACTTAAATTTAGTTTTAATTTTTTTTATACATATTTTATAATTTTTTTTAAATTTTTGTGACAACATTTCACTTTTTATTCATCCGGACCACATGACCTAGCCCATATCTGGGGTAAGAGACGATTCAAATCAAATTTCACGCGTCAGTCGGGTTTTCATACTGGATCGACCCGCATTTTTTATCTTCCAAAGAGATGAGTCTACACGTATGTATTGCCAGGAAAGTTTTTGACTGCCATTCACCTAGGCGTGGCCAGAAACGATTCTTTTGCAAGCAGCTCACGATTTCCGGCCTTATGCCACGTATCCCCTGGGTAGCCAACAAACATCCGTTTGGAAGGAGAATCTCATGCGGTTGTCTGTAGAGTTTGGGACCCACAACTTGAAAAACAAAATCCAATGAAAAATTCAAATCAGCCTCGGACGAGAGACCGCCTTTTGATGACAACCCCCGTAAATGTTTTAAGGATTTTAGGGCATTCATCTGGAATGTCCAGTCCCTTAATTGGGAAGGTGCCGCTGCCCAGCTGGTTGATGTCCTCATAAAGTTAAAGGCTGAGATCGCTGCGGTCCAAGAAATGCGATACATGGGACATTTACTACAGCGGCCATGTAAAGAAGTGCAAACTTTGGTGTCGCATTCGTGGTGGGAGAGAGACTCCGTCACCGAGTACTGGCATTCACTCCGGTGGATGAACGTCTAGTCACAATCCGCATCAAAACGAAATTCTTTTACACAACGCTAATTTGCCCTCACCCCCCGACGAAAGAGACCTAACCAAAGATGCCTTTTACAAGCGCCTCGAGCATACTCATGAGCGCTGCCCCCGCCACGACGTTAAAATTGTGCTTGGCGACTTCAACGCTAGGATGGGCAAAGAAGGTATCTTTGGTACGACTGTCGAAAATTTCAGCCTCCACGATGAAACATCCACAAATGGGCTGAGGCTGATCGACTTCGCCGGGGACCGAAATATGGTTGTCTGTAGCACTAGGTTCCAGCACAAAAAAATTCACTAAGCTACTTGGCTGTCTACAGATCGGAAAACTTTCAACCAGATCGATCATGTTGTGATAGATGGAAGACATATATCCAGTGTTTTAGATGGGCATACATTCCGAGATCCTAACATCAACTCGGATAACTATCGCCTCTGTGTATCGACAAATACCAGGAAGGTTCGACGTTGAAAAGCTGCAATCACAATAGACTGCCGAGCGCTTTTCTACTCGACTTGCACACCTGCTCTCTGAGAGCACTCATCAGCAACCCGGCATAAGGAAACTGTGAGACGGCATTGCAAACTCCCTACGTACAGCTGCAGACGAAACTAATGGATTTCGGAAAGGTCGCAAAAACAGCTGTTGCTATGATGATTGCAGTGTCGCAGTGGATGAAAAACAGACTGTCTACCTTTTAACCTTGCGTTCGACCACAACACGTGCGGGGTGGGATAGATACCGAGAGCTGAAGAGGAAGGTAAGACGCATTTGCAAGGGAAAAAAGAAAGAGACCGAAATGTGAATATTGTCACCGTCCAAGTCTACGTTTGTTCTTTATTCGTCGAGAGAGGATTTTACTTTTCATTTGCCTACTCAGCCCAAATTAGCGCACAAGAATGGTTGCTTTGTTGGAATCAAAAGCTAACATTCTTGTTGGTGTGCTGGTTACAAGACTACGACTTCAAGTTATGACTGTTTGTTTGACGACAGGAGGTATTTCATATTGCTCTCGTTCACTATCACACCCGTAAGTATTCAGTTCTTAACCGTTACGGAGAAAGCATTCACTGCACAGTTATTGAGGCTCTAAGAGGATTTTAGTCTTTCACACAATATGCTCTATAGGACATGGCATATTTAAAAGGCTTATCCCACAGTATTTAGCGCAGACTGTGGGATCATCGTTTAGGATCCAATCGTCTGGCAAGCTTTCATCCGATCATATAAGCTGATGCAAGCATGCATCTTGAATTTTAATAGCTCGACCGGCAATCCACCGATCTCCGCCGCTTTGGTATTTTGGTATTCGAACTTCTTCATAGTCCGGTTATGAAACAATTATTCCAACGTCATCGCTTGGGGAATCCGGTTCGTCGTTTCCTGGTGTTGCACTTTCGCTGCCATGTAACAGCCTGGAGAAGTGTTCTCTTCATAAATTCAGTGTATCCTGGCATCAGCCGCTAGATCACCTATCTGAGTTCTATAAGTGTTGAAAGCTTAGGATAAAAGCTTCAAAAAGCTTAAAGCAAAAAAAGCTCACTAGGAAGAAAAGCCAATATCATTTCATATTTTCAGCATGGTATATTATAGAAAATATTTAACAATAAGTTTGATATATGTATTTGTACATAAATTTAATTTTCTAAAATTACAGCTAGAACTTTTCACCAAACAAAGAAATTGTATTTGCTTGTGTGAAAAATAGTAATTGCCAAGTTCATTGAAAGTTGCTACAACGCCCTGCTTACATAAATTTATTTTTATCAAACCACCTGTGTATATATGTATTCTGTTTGCTATACAACAGCAAAGCCTCTAACAGCATTCCAACCTGCAAGTGTACATATGTACAGTAAATACTCGGCTGGATGTTCAAATACCGGATTTCCTTATGACAAAAGTGGTTATGTGACGAAATAAACCAAACAAAGACAATAACAAATATTTCCATACTTTAAACACTCAAAAGCACTAAGCAAATATTCAAAATATTTTCAGTCATAAACTACTTTAAGCATTAATATATTATATCAAAGCCTTACTGTATGACAAAACAAAGATATTTATGCGGTTGATATCTCCAAAAAATGCTGAAATTAAGTGAATAACCGTAAATATACTCGTATACAAACATTTTAGTGAATAAGCAGGTCTTTGCACACGTTTTTACAATAAATTAACATTTTATCTAGCAGCGAATATAACCAGTGTTACCAGATGCTTTAAGCAAAAAAATGGTAAATTTTACGCTGTGATATCCCAACGTAGGAATCCAACGAACACACATACATGATATTGCGTAGAAAAATGTTGGATTTCGCTTTTAAAGTTACTCGGTACATTTTCTATAATGACTCTTATCTTAAGTTTCAAAATGCAGGGTTACCCTATTTCGTGGTTTAAAATTACAAGGTTGTATTTTGACATTTGTCAAAGCTTACTGTCAAACCAAACATGTTATGTTTTAATTGAAAGTCAGACATTTGGATAATAAATCGCCTAAAAACCGCACAACGCGTTAAAATTTTTAAAACCTACTGCAAAAAAGGGTGATTCAATCGTGACCACATTTCGTACTTCATTGAAAACGACAAGGGAAAGACTGTCATTGTCAATTCAGAGCGTTATGATCGTATGCTAGTCGACTTTTTTTTGGACCACAATTAAAGAAATCGACAGAGCGATGTCAATTGACCACCGAAATTATGCGATTTGACACAGTTGGCCTTTTTTTTGTTGAGGGACTACGCGAAAGATGCGAAAGACCGTGTTTATGTGCACTTGAAAACCAACTTTCATCAATCAATGGTTGCGGTACTGCCCAATATGCACCAAAAGTGGTCGAAAATTACCTAAAACAGATAAGGAAGGCATTTCATGAAAAAAAAATATTTTAAATGCATTTTATTCATGTTTAATACTGAAACCGCAAAATGGATAACCCTGTATTACATACAAAATTCTTACTTTCGCTTGTAAAAATTCACATATCTCCAAAAGTTACCGACCAATTGTCTTGATATTTTTTTTCAGCTTGTTTCTATGGTCCCTGGAAAGGTTAGAGAGCTTTCTCGCGATGTGGACCAGGAACCGAACAATTCGAAAAAACTGTCTGGTTCGATTTCTTTGGCTACTCTACCCTTCGGGAAGTTGACTAGGCACTGACCTATGCGAAAAAATGTATGGCTCGATTTACTTTAAGGGGTTATATACAGTTAATGGGCCAAAAAAAGCGAATTTTTAAGAATTTTTTTTTGAGAAGTCTTTAAAATTTATTGATTCAAAAAGTTTACATACTTATTATGGTATTATTCAACAATATTTTAATCCTTATAACTAGTAAAAATATTTCTCTGGAGAAGAGCTACAGCTGATCTCCAGGAGATCCTCTGAAAAAAGACGTGTTGCGGTGACCACTCTATCTCTGAACTGGATCATCTGAAATTGAAAAACCAAACAGATTTCATTAAAGTTATGTTAAATCTAGTGATTAATCACGAAGGAATAAGCAAAAAAGAATTTTTTGTCAAAATGGCGCCTTCTCAAAGAAAAAAGTCGATTTTTCAGCGAAATTTTTTATTTTAAATTGTTTATAAAATAGAGTATTCATCGGAAAAATAAAACCTTAGATTAATCACTGAAAAGTATATTCAAGAAGCTTGTATTAAAATTTTAGACAAATCGGTTCAACCATTTTCGACGCTATCTATAAAATTTCAGAGAACAAAAATTAAATATCTGGCAACTCCATAGGCGCCTGTATACTTTTAGTTGGAACTCTCCATTAAGAGTAAGAGTTTTGAAAATGAGTTAGTTTGCTATAAAAATTTGCGCTTTAAAGGTGATATTTTTAAAGTAGTTTCGTTGAAGTTTTTTTTAAAAGTTTGGTCGTATTTTTATTTATACAATTAGAAATATATTATAGAACATTCACAAATATTCCAATAAGTAACGTAAATCATTTTTAATCGCATTCGTTCGAGCGCAATGTTTTTTTCCAACGAAGCAAAACGTTGCAGTAAATATTAACATTAAATAAATTATTGAGAAAAGTGTTAGAAAATATATTTAACAAACTAAATCACTGGTCAGAAATCAGAAACATCCAACTCAGAGTGCTACAAAATTTAGTGAACACCGTTATCGTTTTGAGTTTCCCAAAATATGTGCATATATTGTCAATTCTTTGTGATTCCGTTCGCTCGAGAGTCAAGGTTATCCCTCAAAAAGTTTTTTGCACCTTTCTAAATTTCAAACAATTTTCTTGAATAATTTTAAAACCAGTACTTCAAACTACGTTATCTTCACGCCTCATTTCATCACTGTGCTGGGGGTGGCACATAAGACACGTAGCACATTTGCACACGTAATGAACCTAAATTTAAACTAGAAAATCTTATCATGTCTCCACCTCCACGAGCTGACCGAGATAATAATAAATTTTATATTCACAATTTTTTTTTGTTCTTAAAAATCTTGTTTAAAAGTTTTCTTAAATTCGTGCATATTTATTTCACTAAGAAAACACATTTTTTCCACTAAGAAAACGTGTGAGCGTCAATTAATAAGCAAATATCTAGATAGCAAAATGAATGTCATTCATATTTTAACCCTTTGAGATGCAAGAGAAGATTTAGCTCCACCTAAAAGTGCATGTCACAAGTCGAAAGCTTCCTCGAAAATTGCTGCACACCTAATTATTGAGCAAAAACAATTTAAAGTGAGCTAAAACTAAAGAAAAACTGCCCAAAGCTACTTGGCCATATTCCCAAAGTCACCAATTTGTTTCGCCACTCGTACTACAAGAAGAAAAGACTGATAAGCAAACACTTAACTTTCATTTAAAAAAGTTCTACTCCCCTTGCACAGTCTGACCGCACCTTAAGCAATGCAAATCTAAAAACATGAGCAAATAATGCATAGACAAACAAAAGACAAGCAAAGGCAAAAGTATCTTATCCAAAAATAAAATAAAAAAACAACCAAATCAAATCGCGTGCGAAGTGCTTACGCAGCCTCTTTTTTTGGCAGTATAAAGTCAAGTGTTGAAATTCTAATAAATCAGTGCAAGTCACCCAAGCAACCAAGCTACACCAAGCTAAGAGAAAGACCCTACACTTCACAACGACGAATCCCAGCGGGCGAATAAGGAAAAACTCTAGAGAAAATGGTGAAATTCAGTTTGTTATTTATCACCCTTCTGGCAATGGTCATGGCAACAAAGGCCGATAGTAAGTATTGAAAATAATTTCTAAGTTATGCCGAGCAGCTTATTAATCGGTACACACCACCAATCAATAGGAGATCCGCATGATTTCTTCTCACAAAGACTAAGTGAGAGAATGGATCGGTCCATGTTGGATAACGGTATGCCCACGGATAATTCCGCAGTGCCCGTGAACGAACTTGATCCGAATTTTTGGCGTAAATCAGCGCAGGATGAATTAAAAAAACGTCTGGCCGATAAATTAAACACCAACAAAGCTAAGAATGTCATCTTCTTCCTGGGCGATGGCATGTCGCTGAGCACAATCACAGCGGCGCGCATACTCAAAGGCCAGCGTGAGGGTAATCCAGGCGAGGAGTCACAACTGAGCTTCGAGAAGTTCCCATATACCGGTTTGAGCAGGGTGAGTAACGAAAAATGTTGTATTCTTATATAGAGAAAGCAACACAATTTCTACATGTTTTCCTTTTATTTTATTTTCATTTTTATTTTTTTACAACTCATACTTAGACCTACTGCACGAACGCCCAAGTAGCGGACTCTGCATGCACCTCCACTTCATACCTCACTGGCGTTAAGACAAACGCACTCTTCTTGGGTGTTCCCCCAAATGTTCCGTTCAATGACTGCGAGGCATCCATGGATCCTGCCAATGATCTTACATCGCTTTACGATTGGGCTCAGGCTGCTGGCAAATCAACTGGTTTTATCACTACAACCACACTCACTCATGCAAGTCCCACTGGCGGTTATGCGCACGTCTCTAACCGTATGTGGGAGTGTGATACGGATGTACGCACGTATCTTGAAGATAGTTATACATCAGATTGCAAAGATATTGCCACACAATTGATCACCGAAGAGCCTGGTAACAAATTGGATTTCATTATGGGTGGTGGAGCAGGCAAGTTCTTGCCAAAAACAATGATTGATCCATTCGGCAACCCTGGTGAGCGCTCCGATGGTAAGAATTTACTCTCAGAATGGCAACGCAGACATCCCGGTGGCCTATTCGTTAGCAGTCGCAAACAAATGGAGGCAATCAACCTGGAACAGACCACTAGCATTTTGGGTACTTTCCAATCGAAACTAATGAATTTCCATCTACATGCCACCGAGAGTGAGCCCACTTTATCTGAAATGACCGAAACTGGTATTAAGTTTTTGAGCAAGAACGATAATGGATTCTTCATTTTCATTGAGGGCGGTCTAATTGATTACGGTAATCACTACAATAAGCCCGGGCTCAGTTTGGATGAAACTTTGGAATTTGAAAAGGCCATCGCTTTGGCACGCAACCTTACCGATCCCGAAGATACACTCATCGTCGTCACCGCCGATCATGCGCATCCACTCAGCATCTCCGGTTATCCCGAGCGTGGCAATGACATTCTAGATGTCAATGAAATCGGATTTGATCGCAACGGTGTACATTATGCCACACTCAACTATGCAGCTGGTCCTGAACAATACCTGGATGAGAGTGGCAACCGCATTGATTTGAAGGGTCAATTTGGTAGTCCAGATTTCATATTCCCCAGTTACATTTCCTCAGATTCTGGTGTACATTCTGGCGATGATGTCGGCGTATTCGCCTCCGGTCCCTGGGAGCATCTCTTCCGTGGCGTACTACAACAAAATACTCTACCACATCTGATGGCTTATGCCGCTTGTATTGGTGATGGTGCCAAGTCCTGCGACTAAGTGCTCAGCATTCCGTAGCTGAATGGTATGTCCGTCCGCAACATACTTCAAATTAGCATACATTTCATACATACATATAAGCAGAACGTATAACAAAAACAAAAACAAAAACAACAACCGTCCATTTATCATAACCGTCCAACGAGCAACGCGTCTAATCATATAAGTCTTAAGAGATGCTTAGATAAATTAAAACCTCTTAAGTATTCGTGTGCAGAGTGTTATTTATGAACAGCGATAACACTTCTTTATATGTACATATGTATGTATGGAATATGTCTTAATAAAAAACTTAAGAATATTAACACTTTTAGCTTTACTTTGCCTTCTTTCGGTCTCGGCGTCAAAAAGACGAGCGAGAGGGGGGTTTAAAAAGGCATGCGAAGAGGTGGTTAGTGTCGTGCGGAGACACTCCACATACAGGGCATACGTTGGCTATGCTGGGGTCGAGTCTGGCCAGGATATTGATGACCTATGTTCGAAATTGAACTGTTACCTCGCCGATCTTTCCCACTTGATCACTGCAAGACATCTACGAATCCAACCGACCAAATCCTCGGTTACCCTCTTCACCAGCTGGACGAAGGAGTACAGGCTTGAATTAGATGTGAAGGTCGATGACCAAAAAATTCCGACTGTAAACAACCCAAAGATATTGGGAGTCACATTCGATAGCCTGAACTCCTTCACAACCGCATTGGCCGCAAAACTCCAGGGCCGCAACAAAAAAATCAAAGCGCTAGCCGGCAGCACCTGGTGTAAAGATAAGGAAACCTTGATGGCAACCTACAAAGCAATTGACCGGCCGGTTGTAAACTATGCTGCGCCGATCTGGGCGCCAGGTACGAACTATGCTAGGAGTTAAGGAGCATAATGCTTTGTTGTGCAAACAGTTCCTATTGGGATGGCACCTTATTGAAGCTGAACCTCCACCTAGTCACATCAGAAAGGGAGTACTTGATATGAAGAGCACCATCCAGCAACACGTGCAACAACCGCTCGGCAGTACGGCGTACAGACAAGCACTGAACGCCATTGACCAGGAGTCAGTCAACACCTTCAAAGACTCCCTTCCCGTGAATGGCGTGCTCGGAGCTAAACCACCACCTATAGCAGACAACGAGCTCGAGCTGCCTCGAGAGACCCGCGTGACCCTAGCAGAACTTAGATCTGAATACTGTAGCAGGTTAAACTCCTGAGAGTTTTTCTATCTACCATCGCCTATTATATGGAATTCAAAAGCGTATTTCTGGCATGAAATAAAAATCTCCTCAATATTCTTTATAACCTAGTCCAGAAGAGATATGAATACGAACACCGCAGGAGCATTTACCCATACACGATTCCACGACCATAGTGTTGAGCGTTCTATGATATACGGCCAAAGCCTTGTCATACTACACTTACTTTTGTGTCCCTCGTTGAATTAATATCTTCTCTTAACAAATGAAAGTAGATTGGCATATTGCCCCTTGTTCATCCCTGATTGAACGTCCAATAACTTTGTACTGCCAGGTAAAATCGATAACCTGTCTGCTATAAGCCGGACACTCACAAATTACGTTCTCTGGTATCTCCTCACGTTTCTTGCAGCCAAATCCAATTTTCATGCGCACGACGCTAACAGGCAGTGAAGTATGGCCTTTTTATCGCTAATAAGAACTTATTCAACTTCGAGACATGTTTTTTACATATTCCGCAGTCTTTCGTTTGTTCCTAAAGACTGTTAACTTGACACATGAAATACCTCCATAGTCACTTGCCATTTCATAGACTGTCTTATTGCCTTCAACGCCGAAATGTGATATTTTATCACCGCCAGAAGTTTACTCACCTCCTTACAAAGCCTATAGACCTCTGCAAGGAAGAGGAAGGACTATAAAGTACCTTCCAATATTTTACTGTGATACCTTCATCAGATGAAAATTCTAAATCTAGTACGTTTCATGTACGTTTGTCTGACTTCGCTCTGCTCTTTCTTTAATTCCTTCCAGTTTTTGGTGCATCAATTCAGCAAAACGACGATCAGGAGTTTCCCAGTACCAGAAAAATTTCTATGTTTTGGATTATAAGTTTCTTCCAAAATATTATTCCACTAACAAGTTTAAGCTGAGTTGTTAAACAATATTTTTTGAAAGCTTCAGGGACAACCAATAAATACTCTTTATCTGGGCCAAAAAATAGTGAATTTTTAAGAATTTATTTATTTAGTTTATTGATTCAAAAAGTTTACATACTTATTACGGTATTATTCAACAATATTTTAATCCTTATAACTAGTTAAAATATTTCTCTGGGAAGAGCTACAGCTGATCTCCAGGAGGTCCTCTGAAAAAAGACGTCTT